>CAIGRQ010176035.1:0-10926 GCA_903798375.1 Fraxinus sp. D2006-0159 | reverse complement strand
GTGCACTTCAATTAGAATTCTTCAATACTTTAAATACTTCAACAAAAGAATTCGGGTCACACCCAAATTCTAACAGTTCTCTTACTATTTTTCAATCACACAACACCATATATACATCCCACAGTTACGAGCGAAGATCTAATTCATAACCAGTAGTAGTTTTTGCATCCATTCGACAATTTTAAGAGAGAAGACTCGATTCATTCATGTGGGATAGCTATGACCTCAAACCCCCACCCCCACCCTCCCTCTTCCACCTCATCACATTTTCTACTTCGTATTAACATTTTTTTGGAAAATCTTGGGAAGTTATGTTATTAATCCTCGTTTATGGCACTCAGAATATTGATTTCACGGTTCTATTTCCAACCTTAATTAATAAATATGTTGAGAAACTACACTTGATCACTACGAATCTCAATGGAGTGTTTTGTTAGCACCGCCAACTAATTAGAATCTAATATATTGTTAAATACAGTACTCGATTATCATTTTCTCTCTAAACATAGAAGTGTGTTCATTCTGTACCCGTGTTGGTGTTGGTGTATTTAGCATGTATACATGTGCATTAGATAAGCATCAGGCACTTAGCCATCACAGCTGTAGCAATCTTTTTAGTTGCTTGGATACTTGTAATTTTTTATTTTTTTTTGGTACTTGAGAATTTTCTTACTGCTTCGTTTTTTCAGGCTGGATTTTTGGATGGAATCACGAATATAGTACCAGGTATTGGATTGTAAATGAACTCGACTACGTTTGTCATGAGTCGGCCACCAGAATTTTTTCTGAAACGTCCAACGTATTCTTTGTCCGCAGCTTTAGGGGGCATAAACATAAAGGCATTACTTGATGATGCGGCTTCAGAAGTGGGAGGCAAGCAGTTACTAGATTTCACTGATACCATTGGCGACCGGATTCAAGTCTTTCTGGAGTAGATGATATGGTAACTTGTCGAAATCTATGTACTTGTGGACTGCCTTTCGAATATATCTAAATTGAGCAGCAATGGACTTTGAAAAGCTTCCACAAAAACAGTTAAAGAGTCACTATATTTTAACCTTTGCGCAATATCTTATTTAGCATGTCACAAAATTGATTTTATAATCATAACCCAGGCTGCATGCCTAAAGACACAAACCCGACTTGGTTTTTAGGCAAGGAGACCGGGCACCTCAAATTTAGCAGACTCGACCATCTTTACACCCTTGCCTCAAAATGCCCACATCCATCAATCACCAATATACACATTCTTGAACCTAGCGAAGCTGGGGGAAAAAATAAATAAATAAAAATAAAAAGAATTATTGAACTTAGCATCCATAGGACCATAAGTACCATATTTCAAGAATGGCTAGGCCAATCACAAATATGTATGTATGTATATATATATATATATAGACATGGATCATGGATGTCTCAGAGGCAACCTGAGAAAGGTCATCCTCAACTGTGCTCGGCTAAAAGAACAATGGGGGCAACTATACAACTATCTTGGGACCGCCCCCCCCAAAAAAAAAAAAAAAAAAACCCCCACCCCCCCCCCCCCATTTGTGAGTATTCGACCCCTACCTGGTAGTGAAGAAAGGTCCTACAATATTTGAGTCAAGTGTGGTATGCGCATGATATTATAATATTTAATTTGTTTTTCATTATTTAAAAACAAAAAAAAAAAAAAACAAAAGAATACTTAGGGCATGTTTGGGCTAAATTAAAATCTGATTTTAATTTAGGTCAAAGTCAAACATCAATATCAATCACATCTTTCATGGATCACACATCTTTTCAATCACACATTTCAAAAATTTCTATCACAATCTTTCTAAAAATCTTATTTAAATTCACACCAAACTCAAATTTTTTTTAACTGCACATTTTTCATCAATTTACCATTTCAAAATGCATTCTACGAAAAAAAATCAAACAGACAATTATTTTACGAGTAATGTTATTCATCCTCATTGGGGTTACAAACATAGTCTACGTGACGTTAATATGACATTAAATGATAAGTGAAAATTAAAAAATTATTTAATTTCACATTTCATTTAACCTATCATTTAGAGTCACATAAACTGTGTTTATAACCCTACTGAGGACTAATAACATTACTCTTATTTTACTCAAGGAAATTAACTGTGTCAAACTTTTGAAGTATTTACAAAACTTTTTTTCTCGAGAAAGGAAGAGATAGAGAAGCGAAAATGACATGCAACTACAACAATAAATTAAGTTTTTACCCCAAATAAATAAGCTCAACTGACAACTCCATAAACTATTTCATTACCTATTTTTCAATGGTTATATTTACTGAAATAACACAACTCTGTTCTTTGCAACCATACAAGTATAGGAATGATCTAACGAGCGTCGTTGCTCATTTTATGTTAAGTACCGACGACATGTCATATAAATTCGTTGGTGGATAAAATTACGGTGAGCCTCAACATTTGAAATAAGTTTACAATTCACTAAGGGATTTATATGACACGTCATTGATACTTAAGATAAGATGAGCATCAATACTTATTAGATCATTTCTGCATATTAGTATATCTTAATTTTATTGTATTCTTTTATGAGTTCATATGTAATTCGTGACTACAAAGATATGTCTTTAAAAATTTCTGTCGATAAAACCTATTTTTCGAAAATTATGTATATCATATAAAAGGGCGAGTGATCTCACGAGCATATATTAAAATATATTTATAAATTTGATGAAAATGCTAAGCTCTTAAATATAATAAGGACAAAATGTAGAAGGGACATCAACATCAAGTGTTGTGATATGTTCCCAATATTTTTTGTAATCATTCACAATTATTTTCATTGCTTGATTTGCATATTTTAGTGTTTGAAGCAATAAAATCATAGGCGAATGCACCAAATTCTTTGGATGCGATATATGCGCTAGTCATCAATGGTTGTTTGTGGCATATATAGTAATCGCATTCTTCAATGTTAATTAAACATGTGCTTTTAGTTAGTAGGAAAGTGCCGCTTTAATGACGGAAATTAAAGACCACATAAATTCTCTGGAATTGGTTTTTTTTTTTTCTTGATTAAAGAAATTGCGTGAATAATGAGACGGGCCTAACTTAAAAAAGAAGTTTGTTCTTGTCTTGATAAAGAAATTTCATTAGTTGACACTAGAAACGATTTTGGGGGAAAAAAAAGCATGGCACAAGCGAATTGGATTGAAACTCTCGCTAGGTATTGTCATTTGTAATCGCATTACGCGAGATAAGTTTTGTTATTGTAAGTTAGTTGAATAATTGCAATCAAGATATCTTATATTTATAATTCATATTTTTTTATTTTTTAACGACGCGTTATTTACAATTATAAAGATTTTGTAGGGGACACAAAGGAAGTTTTAATTTCACAATCAACTTGGCACACAACTCCCACCCCCACCCCCAACCCCAAAATCTCACAATAATTTCTAGGTTGAAATGGTAAGTAGCAACCAGTTAATATTTGATACATTTGGCTTTTTTTAGGTCCAAAATCCTATTTTGAGTTGCCAAAATAGTTGATACATCAATTTTTTATACATTAATTGAAACTTCATTTCTCTCATGACTGACCCCAATAAGAAGTGACCTACCATGTCTTATTTACAGCCTAATAATTGCAATTTTGAATTTTTGTGTAGTCAATTCTAGTTTACAACCACTGGACTACATTCTAATATGTGACATGACAAATTCATAGCTTTTGCATTATGGCACTACTGCATATTTAGGTTAGATTCAAATTCATGCCGACATATGCTTCATACTCGTTTACTTGCACACTACGACCCATTTGATTCTCATTATTGTAAAATGAGAATGAAAAATATAGTCGTTATTGGACCCCACACAAGATATATAAATTCAAAATTGATGACTTGATGTGATATATAACGGTCATATTTTTCATTTTTATTCATGCCGACATATGCTTCATACTCGTTTACTTGCACACTACGACCCATTTGATTCTCATTATTGTAAAATGAGAATGAAAAATATAGTCGTTATTGGATCCCACACAAGATATATAAATTTAAAATTGATGACTTGATGTGATATATGGCGGTCATATTTTTCATTTTTATGGATGAAAAACGAGAAACTAACGGGGGCTACAATTGCTAACACTCTGACAAGACTTGTATCACTATGTATTTCATAATTGTTGTGATTCGATAAAGGCTTGTACTATTTAATAATTGAAACACAGAATTGCACTTTTCGTCCTCGAGTTGAGGTGAGTTAGGTGACCACCGATACACGACCTCTCTGAACGAACGTGAACTGAAAAATAAGCTTAAGCTATATTAGCTAATAAGCCAACTATAAATATTATCTCAATAGCAAATTGGTCCAATATTTGAAAATGAGCAAGTTGGTTCTCATAGTCTTTTACTATTGAGTAATGTTATTCATTCTCAGTGGGGTTACAAACACAATTTAGGTGACTCTAAATGATAGATTAAATGAAATGTGAAATCAAATGACTTATTTATTTTCACATATCATTTAATGCCACATTAACGTCACCTAAACTGTATTTGTAATCCAGTGAAGATGAATAACATTACTCTTTACTATTGGTGCACAATTCAGAGACAAAAACCATCCAAAATTTCGTTAAATTATTGCTTCATTTACATGTGTCCAGTTAATAAAGTTAGAATTTGCTTTTCAACTTGGACTTCTGCCTAAAATTTTAGTGTGACGCGTTTCTATGATTCTCATATTATGATATAATACAAAAGACAATTTATGTATTTTAGAATTGGTTGTGCAACTTTAATTCAATTTGATCTTGTTCATTTTTAAATATTCCACACTATTTTTTATTTTTTTTAGAAGAGAATCAATAGATTTCACCCCTCTTCTCAAAAGGAGGCTCGTAATCAGACCATCAAATTGGTAAGAATTCACTCTTATAACCACTTGAACTAAAAATTAACCTTGACTTAAAAATAGTTTGCAATCATGGCAATAAGTTGAAAACAAATATTGTAGAGTTCTCTTAATTTGAATGATGATGTGATCTATATACGAGAGCAAGTCCGGACAAGGATTCATTGATCGTTGAGGGAGGATCGATGACAAGGTCGTGAGCGGAGCGAGTCAAGGAAGTCATGAGATTTCTTGCTCAAGTCACGGAGGACGAAACGTTGATCATAACAAGTAAATGAACAAGTTTTCATGTTGGGTTTGAAAGAAGAAATCTGATGCATCAACTCGGTACAAGTAGCCGACAAGGAAGCTGAACAAAGTAACTATGCGACCGCATAGTAACCTAGGGCATGCGGCATGCTCTTTACCGAGATTGTAGAGGAGGGCAACAAGTGATCCATGCGACCGCATCGTGTATTTTCTATTATAGTATATGTTTTATATCTTTAAGGCTTAAATTCCGTTTTTAACTAGGTTTTACGAGTTCCTTATAAATATGACTCATTCAATTCATTGTAAAACACACAATTATTGAGAGATTATTGCGATGCAAATTTGTTTTCTCCTCGTTTATCATTAAATTAATTTCGAATTTATCAAGAATTAAATTCTTGTGGCGTTCTACAAATTCAAGTAAAGTTCATAAGTTTTGTGATCACGAGTCAAGATATTGTTAGTGATTGTCTTGGTTCTTGATTCAATAATTTATTGGATCGAGCTGATCAAATGCTGATTCTTGGCTTTCTTTGGTTGTATTAATTTATCGTGGGTTCCGTAGTTACAATTGTTATGTGGGTTCGCATCAAATAATAAAAAGTAAGTTGCTAGAAGTAGTTGAAAAAAAAACATATTTATATCTTCAATTCGCTTGCTCCTCACACATGCAAGCTATATTTTTTCAACGGAATATCAAGCACATGATATTTTAATTTATAAATATATGACAATGAAAATTACCTTAAGATATTAATTTACTCCGTTACTATTTCAAATGATCTTATCTAAAAGTTATAATTTGTAAAGAGAAAATATATTTATTCATTATATTATATAATTTCAACCCTAATTTTTGGCACTATATTTTTCTCCCACTTGCACTACATGGATAATGAATAATATAATTTGATACGCAAGTGGTCAATGATTTAAGAGAGTAATGCTCTATAATTCAAACTTAAATAGAGACTAATCAAGATTTATTAGATTAACATATTGAAAAGTTAATAAAAAACAAAGTGATCGCCACCAAGTATGTTGGGCAACTTCTTGTGCCTAATAAGTTAAAAAAGTTTTATCAATAAACGCCGTTTAGTTTAGATAAAAATTATTATTATTATTATTTAAGATTTTGATAAAAGTGATGAAATGTATAATTGAAAACTTGAAAAAAGTTACGAATTCCATTAAATGTACGATTAACATTAATAGTTGACTTTATTTTAATTTTTTTATCAACTTCTTTAGTTAAATCAATCGAGATAAATTGAATTTAGGATTTTGCCGTTTTGGTGGGAGGGACTATTTGCTTCCATTTATCAGTATCTTCGACTACAATTGAACTTGTAAACTTAAAGCCTTGAAACCATTTTCCATAAGTGATATTGGATGATTTTAATACAATACAGTCATATCCAGTATTGAATGTAAAACATGCACATAGAATGTGTTTGATTGACATGAAAAATATATTTAAAAAAAAAAAATATTTTCCTTATTTTGAGTTTTCCTCACGGCCCCACACTTTGAACGTAACAAACGTATTGTAATTACATTATATGTCTCGAATCAAATTTACAAAATTTTGGGACTTAAAAATGATACTATACAATGTAGGTCTTGCTATGAGGTACGTCATGGAGGATGTAAGCCAACTATCAAAGATTATATAAAATAATAACTATAATTCAAAAAATAAAAATAAAGATGCAAATGGGATATGAAAGGACAAAAGATTATGTACACTGTTTATTCTTCATGCAATGAGGCCCCATTACTACATACTGCAATTTGCATTTAAAATATTATAAAATAGAGTATAATTTAAATTCACGAGCCTAATTTTTGTTTTGTCCTTTTTCCCCATTCTCAAAAAGCAAAAAGCGACCACTATCTTATATGCTTTGTGCAACTATTGAAAGGTCTCAAACTTGTGAATTAAAACTTCTAAAGTGATAATCTTCTTGAAAACAAAAGTGGGATTCGAATTTTCTTTTTATTTTTATTTTTTTTGGACAGACTAAACATAATTGGAATGCAATCTTAGGTACTTGTTTGTAAGGGTGAAAGGTATCGTCATCAGCTCTGCATTTGACAAATCAAATTATGAGTTGTAAAAGATTCCAATTTCATTAAACTTTTGAGCAGACGGCTCATGAGTTGACATTTATTTTTGTCAACGGAATGTTGTCTTTAGTTTCTATTAAAAAAATATAACTCATTCTATATTCTATAATATGCAATCTAAGAGAGGGGTGTAAAAATTAACATCAAGATACTTCAATACTTTAGTCACTAAATAACTATAAAACTCAAAAAGAGAGGTGCAAAAGGGAAAATTAGACTTATTTATAATTATTTCAAGAGTGTTGCATGTAAATTGGACTTAGCTCCTTTAAAATGGTAAAAGACTCGTTTATACATTCTCCAATTTATTGAAAATAAAATTTACTTCATCATATGGCTAAATAATTTACGGGGGGTGATTCAATTAACACTTTTAATGGCCTCTTGAGATTTAAAAAATTTAGGGGTATTAAATGTAGACTTTTGGAGACTCTCTAAAAATATTGATGTATTCAATTGAGAATTTCATAAGCTTTTAAAAAGTTCATAAAAATCATTGTGTATTTAATTAAAACTTTTTAAAAGTCTCTATGAGTTTTAAAGTATTCAAATTTTTATGATTTTTAGAGACATTTATAAAATATTTATTTTTAAAGGTATGTTATATATACTAATTTATAATTAAGTTTAAATAAATAAATAAATAAATTGATGAATATTAAATTGATTTTTTATATGTATAATTATTTTTATTTAATTAATTAAAGTCTTAAATTTTTATTTATTTTTTAATATTTTTTTATTATATGGGAGAAAAGGAAGTAGAAGAGGGAATGGTGAGAAGCATCACCTCGTATGTGATAATTTCATATATTGCACTAGATTCACATAAATTCTATCTTAAATGAAAGTCTTCAAAAATCTTTTAAATTCTACAAAAGTTTCTGAAAGTTTTAAAATGAAAGTTTATAAAAGCCTATAAAAGATTTTTATTAATTCCTTACAAATCTCTTAAAAAATCCATGAAATCCACATACATAAGTCATCACTTAAAAAAAGTCAATCAAAATTTTCAAAAGTCTCAATTGAATACACCCCCTTAGTATTCTAAAAAACATATTTTTCTAGACAACCATGACAGTAAAATTTATATAATTATTGTTGTGGGCGGCTCTTCTTTCCATCAGAACAATATGTATATTATATAAAACGAGTTGTTGTTTTAAGTGAACCAATAGAATGCAAGGTTTGATTCATAATAGTAAAAGTAAAACCCACCAAGCCATTCCATTTAGGGAAGTGTACACAAAAAACAAACGTAAAAGTCAATTATTTTTCAATGTGAAAGTAATGAGGAATATGAATTATGGAATAGTGCTGTAAAGTATGAAAAATTAAAAGGGCATAGAATTTTGAGTAAGCTTTTTAATAGAGAAGTGGAGAGTATATGCCACTTTTGAGTGATACAAGATAATGGATAAAGGGAATGTGCATTTTGGAGTATGTTATAAAACCTTAAAATCCCACATTAGGAAATTAAGGAAAGCATGTAAAATAGTTCGTCCAATAGTATCAAATTTGGTTGGATTCAATGAGTTGCCAACTATTTGGTTGATGCTGACCCATAAATGAATGCTAGTAGCCTAGTACATGTTACATATATTGAAGTACAATGGCACGATCTACGAGGCAAGTTGGCTAGGGTACAAGAGCTGTCACACTAGTGCTTACAAAGAGTCAAATTTCAAATCTTGTTAGAGGCAGGAATCGAACCTTCACACTGCGACTGCCAACTCAGTTGAGATTACCTCACTCCTGTCATTTGTACCACCGAACTATGCCTTGGTGGGCAAATTTAGTTTTTTTTAATACCATTCAACATTGTTATTTAGAATATGTTTGGGCCACATTATTTTGGAAGGATATATTCTGGAATAGTAGATTGTTGGAGAATGTGTAGTTGAAAAAAGAAAGATAATTTATTGATACGATGAAACTTTTTATTTTATTGAATAATGTGTGATTGAAAATGAATAGAAGAATGAAAATAAAAATTTTAATGTATACCAAACAGGGGCTTAATCCACATAATCAAACATGCCAAAATATATACAATGATACTCGTGTACATGTTCTTGATCAAAGTAAAAATGATAGAAATAGAATCTATAAGGTATGTACAAGGATAATATTTGAATTTTTAATAATAATGTCGAGTATTGTTTAAATCATCTTATCAAACATGACAATGACATAAAATATGGTGTAATATAGTACACATTGCATATAAAAATACAATGGTGCGAGGATTGTTCGTTATATAGCAACTTTTAATATACTTAATATTACGCAAAATGTTATTTTCATCCTTTTTCTAAATTAAAAATCGCGAAATGACGAATATACCATTTTATTTAAATAAAACAAAAAAAATTAAATGCAATCACGGTCCCAATCTTTTTTTTTTTTAAAAAAAAAGCACAAATGAGTCTCAAATAAATTATTAAAAGAGTAATTAGCACACAATGTTTATACATTTCACTATTATTACGAAAAAATTCATATATTTCATTTTTTTTAGTATTTTCACTCTAAATTACACATTTAATTGCGCAGACTATTCTTTCTATTTATTTTTATCTAATTTTTAAATAAAGAGTTGTGAAATGATTGATATAACATCCTATTTAAATTTTAAAAAAAAAAAATTAAAGAAAAATATTTTTTTAATTTCTAATTTTTAATAATATATTTGCGGCTCGTTTGCACTTTTTAAATAAATTTAATTGTGACTCGTTTGCACTTTTCAAAAAAATTATTTTTTTTGTAATAATTTATTGGGAATTTGTTTGCACTTTGTAAAAAATTTTGGGACTATGATTGCAATTTGATTCTTTAAATTTCATTTAAATAGGAGGTTATATTCATTATTTCATAATTTTTTTTATTAAGAAATTAGATGAAAATGGATAAAAATAGTGGTTAGCGCAATCAAATGTGTAATTAAGCCCATGTTTGGTACACATTAAAATTTTCATTCTCATTCTTCTACTCATTTTCAACCACACACCTTTCAATAAAATAATATTTTTCATCACATCAATATTTTTTCCTTCTTTTTCAACCACACATTCTCCATCAATCCACTATTCCAGAATACATTTTTCCAAAATAATGTGGTTCAAACACGCCATAAGGGTGCAAATACCAAAAAAATGAAAAGTATGGTTTTTTGTAATAATGGTGAAAGATAGAGACATTATGTACTAATTACCAATTTAATAATTTATTTGTATTTTTTTAAAAAAATTGGAACTGTGGTTGCAATTAATCTTTTTTTTTTTGTTTTTGTTTTCTTTAAAGAGAGGTGTATATTCATCATTTCATAATTTTTAATTGAGAAAATAGGTGAAAAATGATATTTTGCGCAATGGAATGTGAAAATAAGGATGAAAATATCAAAAAATGAAAGGTATGGACGTTTTCCATAATAACAATGAAAGGTGGGGATGTTATGTGCTAATTACTCTATGTTTAAACTTGAAATTTATTCAAATATTTTAAAATCTCTATTATTGAAATCTTTATAAATTCACTAGTTATTGTGGATATCTAAATTTTAGAGTGTGTTTGATCCACATTATTTTGAAAGAATGTATTCTGAAATAGTAAATTGATAGAAAAT
>CAIGRQ010175996.1:0-10095 GCA_903798375.1 Fraxinus sp. D2006-0159 | reverse complement strand
TCGAGAAGATCTTGAATCTCCTTAGCACATTGATCAAGGAGTTTTTTGTTCATCTGAATTGGACAAGATTTTGTAGGAATGTTTGACTCATGAAAATCTAAAGTATATGGAAGAGAAACATGTTTTTCCTATTCCAAAATGCATTTGGAATCGTAGAACATATTTCATTCTATATGCTTTTTGGAAAATAAATTTTTTTTTCAATAATTGAAGGTTCTTTTAGTCTTTCTTCAAAATAGAGGCTTCTTTTAATATATTAACATCTTTGAAAGCTGGATGATTTGTAAATTTGAAAACAATTTCTTCTCTAAAAATATTTGTAATTAATCCTTTTGAATTAGCTTTAAAGGATAAATTTGAACAATAAAAGGAGTGCCAAGAATCAAGTTTTGATCTAAATCTTTAACTAAATAGAAAATATTTTTAAAACAAATATTTGAATTACAAACATGAGTATTTGAAAGTTTATATTGAATATTTAATTTTCTTCCATTGGCACCATAAAGACGTTCAGGGGTTTTTTCAAAATATTTTGTGAATTACAAACATGAGCTTTTGAAAGTTTATATTGAATGTTGAGTTTTTTACCACTAGCTCCATACAGTTGCTCGGTGATTTTTTCGAAATATTTTATAGGGATTAATCATACCCTAATGCAATATTGATCAGCACCAGAGTCAATTAATACTATAGTATGAATTTTGAATTCTTTGTTGTCTACAATAGTCATATTGCAATACCATTTTTTAAGTTGAATTCTGCTAATAACATTGACCTTTTCTTCCTCAGTATAAGGATGATGGGAAGATTTTGGCCGATCAGATTTGGAACTGGAGTTAGATTGATGAGATTTTGAATCGGAATTTGAATGATATGCATGAGAAGTTTCATCATCTCATAAGGATGATAAAGCTTTCTCAAGATCTTTGATTTGAAGATAAACAACTTCCATCGTAACATATTTCATCTGTTTTTCAAGATTAGAAATTTCAGTTTTCATAACATTGATTTCTAATCTTAAATCGGAACTAGATGTTTTGGATTTTTCAGTTTGAAATTGTTTCATAATATCTTGAATATTGAAAGACTCGGGAGTTGAGGTTGAAGGTAAAAGAGTATTAAACTTATATTTTAATTTTTTATCAAGAATTTGATCAATAATTTCTTTGATAAGTTCTTCGTCTTTAGTAAGAACATTTATGATTTTACAACCACAAACTTCTTTACTTTGACAAGAAGATGAAGATGAATTTGAACTGTTTTCAAAATTAGAATCTTCTTGATTTTGATAAATTTGTTCAATTTCATAATTTGAGGAATCACTATCAGAATCAGAATTAATAAGATTGAGAAATTCAAGTTTAGTAACTTCATCACATTGAAGATTATTAATCTTTCCCTTCAGAGGTCATTTGTTTGAATAATGACCAAACATGTTACATTTCCAACATGTAACATTTGAGGTTCTTTTCTTTGAAAATTTTCCTTTTGAAAAGTTTTTAGAAGGATAATTTTGAAAAAATAAAAAATTATTTTCCAAATATTTTTGAGAAGATCTCTTTCTCAAATGAGAATGAACATTTTTCTTTTTTGATCTGGAAGGAGGAATGATTTTCTCAAATTCATATTGTTCACAAAATGATTCAAGTTCTTTATGACTATTAGATCTTTCTGATTTCAATTTGACTTTAAGTTTGAGATTAGTATAGAGAGCTAACCCTTCTCGATTAACAAAACTGATTATTTCTTCGTAAGTAAGAAGGAGTATAATTTTCATGATCTCTTTTGATAGATTTTCTAACCTTTTCGGTGAAAAGCTTTGGATGTCCAGATATGAGTATTTCTTCCTAATAAGATTGTTCGCAATCACTTCGGAGTAAGACACGGATTAAAAGCACAACTTTATACCATCTGAAGTCTTGCTGAGTGGGACAATTGAGATTCATAAAAATTTGTGAATAATGTTCTTGAATATCTGTAGGCATTCCTACGAAATGTTTGATAATATTGTAGACTAAGCTTGCAAAACTATCATTAGTTCCATCACTTTTGACAGAATCTGCAATCTTATCTCTGTCTTAAGTAGTGAGGTAATTGAACCACCAATTTTCGAGTTATCCGGCAAAACCAATGACAAGATTATTTGTTGATTCATGCCTACTACTTCCGTTAGTAATGTAGGCATTGAAAAAAAATAGCCATTTTTTTCTAAGAGTTGAATGATTTGATATTTAGATAATCCATCAAGATTCCATTCTATGATGGAGTCTCCATCGTTTTTGAATTGTTTTTTGTCTTTCTCCTCAAAGAGAAAATCAGAAGTATGACGAGGATAATAAGCAAGAATTTTTTAGTATTAGACCTTTTGTCCACGAAGTCTATTGACTTGTAGGTCAGTTTCTTCAACAAATTCATATTCTATTTCGTCAATAGTATTAATATTATTCGAAGATGAAAATGATTTTGATAACTAAGATGCCAGTTACTAGAGACAATATCCTTTGTCTCAAGTTTTTTAGGAACCACTTCATGGAAATGGCATAAAGAAGGCATAGGCTTTTCTGATTTCTTCTTTTTACCTTTCTCTACGTTTGAAGGTTCAGATTTTGAAGGTTCAGATTTAGAATTGACTTCAATTCTATTGAGCTGAGAACACATAGATTGAAGAATAATATTAGTGCAATTGTTTTGATATTGCATTAACAAAAGATTCATCAGGACACTTGGTCTTTTTGAAAGGAGAAGCAAGCATTTCTGCGTTTCCATGGGAAACAACAATCTCTTGCAAATGGGGATGAGTGGATTGAATAGTTTCACCTAAAGGAGTTTTCCAGGTTTTCTTTAAAGAAGTAGTGTTTTGAATAGTTTTTGTTTTGAATTTCTTAGCATTCTTTTGAAAACTTTGTAATAACTTCAATCATAGAAACTAATATCTTCTTGAAATTTATCAAATTCTTCCCAGTAAGATTCAATTTGTTCTTTTGGAAAAGATTTTTTGATAAGATGTCTAATTTTTTTGACTTTTGGAGTTTGATCAGTCTTGAAGTAATTTCTTCTATCAATTTTAGAAGAAATGACATTACATTGTTGATTAAGTCTCTCGGATTGAGGATGATTGAAGAGGACAAACATATCTGATAAAGTAGGAGAAGTAGGAGGTTCAATTTATTCTTCTTTATGAAATGCTTCAGTTCATTTGATAAAAAGGTTAAGGAAGTCTTTGATTAAAATCGACTCCATTTAAAGAGGAGATTGAAAATCTAGCTAATTGAGAAAAATTTGTCCTAGATCTATTATCAAATCTAGATGAATAAGATATTTGAAAAGTATTTGAAGATGAAGGTTTATCAAAGACAACTTTGACATTACCATCAGGAAAATAAATTATTTGCTCTGGATTTTTCCTTACAGGAGTTGGAACAGGGTTTTGTGCATTTTCAAAATCCCATATAATCCTCTTTCTTGAAGATTCCAAAGAATACATTGGAATCATAATATTTGAATGAAGTGGATTAACTTCAACCATAAGACTTTCATCTCTTGGAGAAGATCTGAGAGCTCGGATATTGAGTTGAGTGTTCAAAAGCTTATAATATACTCGGTATATTAAAACAAAAGCTCTTGAGCGATCATCAACATCAAAATTTTTAGTTTGAATTCTAAGTTTAAGAACATTAAGAATAGCTCCATCTTGAAGACTAATTGAGAAATTTAGATAAAATTTGAAAATGCTGGACCATTTTCGATACTAGACTCAAGCATGGACAGTAAAGAATGTTCAAGCCTTAAAAGTCTCTTATCTCTTAAGGTTATAGAACAAGAATATCTAGATCAAGTCTAAACAAAGGTTTAACTGCAATTTGAACAAGTCCAACATGAAGATATTGAAATTTCTTCCTGTGTGCTTGTATAGCTTCTTTTGAAAGTAGATTGAAATAAACCATTTGATTTTTGACTGGAATAGTTTGCTCCAAAGTTTTGATAACATAATTTTGAGTAAAATCAAAGTTTACTAGCTCAAACATAGAACTTTTATCTACCTTAGGGATAGTCCAATTTTGACGTTTTTGCTCTATTTGAGCTATTTGAAGTTCTTTTGAATTAAAATCATTTGATGCATATGCAAATGCATGATCATCTCGATCAACTTCTTCATTATTATCTTGAAAATAGTTTGACATATTATCTCTTTCTTTTGAGCTACCACCTTTATTAAACCAATTAGACATAAAAGACATAATTGAATGCTATGAAAAGAAATAGTTATCTTACCACTATAGACACAATGCTACAGGTTAGACCGACGCTTTACCACAAAGGGGGCCACCCTAAACGCCTACCCCAGCTCACACGAGCTAACCAAACCTCTATTTAGCATACTCCGGTTGTCGAAATTGAGCATAAATGATCGTGTTACCTTTCTAATTATTTTCCTAACTTAAGTTATATTTTGTTCAATGGTCCAATGAACCAGTTCACAAATATCGAAGATTAAACATCGCTAAATACTGAACTTAGATTTATAACTGCTCAATAAAAAGTAATTAAGTAGTCACTTGACTCATTTTTCGATGATAGTTCCCAACATGATTTGTGTTTTTTACTTTACTCGTTCTCAAACTCCCAACATATCGAGATATCGAGAGAGAGAGAGAGAGAGAGAGAGAGACTTGAAATTTTATTTTTTGCATGATCATGTTATAGAATCAGACTCAACATGTGGTCTATTCAATGCACTTCAAGTGTACTAGTATGAATATTAAATCATTTCTACGATAACGACAAATCTCACACCCAAATGGTTAAATAGTCAATGCTACAACTTTTCTGTACTATGTCAATCATCATATATTGATGGTGAACAATTTTATCCAAGATCAAAATAAAACTTGTGTCACATTGTGCTTCTTGACGCAAGCACTTGACCTGAATTATCGTAAGGAAATACTGCACCTTTTATTCGCATATTCAGTAAATAAATAAATGCAATAATAGTGAAAAAACCATAATATACTTGTCATAAAATTATCATTTGATTATAGTAAAATTGTATAATTGTATTGTATTGTAGACAATTATCTAGGTCATTAAATGTGATTAATTATCATTAATCTTGATGACTTATGGCTTAATTTATTTTTAATTTTGTATTTTTAGGTAAAAAATCGAGAGAAATCGGGTAAATTGGAAGAATTAAATGAAAAGGGGCTAAAACGAAAGAAATTCAAAGTTCAAAGACCAATCTGTAAATATTCAATATTTGATTTGGACCATAGAACTATTATTAAAGAACCCATATAATCAATTGGATACAAATGGAGGTAAAATGAGTGAAATATAGTTAAGGTACAAACCAGTTTTCAGCCTAAAAAAAAGTTATGATTCGAATTTCCAGCCTCACAATGAGACTCATTTTTAGCGTAGCGAACATTTGAATTGGAGAAATTCTATTTCTAGAAGAATTGTTCGGAATAATATTTATCACGTGTGCAATCATATAAATAATCTAAAACTTAATGCATTTTATTCATTCGAATTCGGATTAGGAATAGATACGGGTCGTGATTAGAATAGAGTAATTTATCTTGTAAAAGGAAGTTAAATACATTAGTTTTACCGATTGTCAAGAATGTATGAATATGATTAAACTACATAATTGAGGATTGAAATAGATGGCAATAGGCGATTCGAATTCCAAAACAATCATCCATAATTTGATACAAAAACACTTTTTATTGCTTTCTTAGATAATTTAGATCAATTACAAAAATCAAATTTCTTTATTCACATAATTCATATTCCATACAAAATTAATAAACTTGGATTGAAATTTATTCTCTGCGGGATGATAACTCTTAACTCACTAAATCTATACTTGTCAACAGTCATGTACGCTTGCGGATTTTGCACGAACAAAGTTTTAACTTCGTTGTCGAAGAATAAAGTATTTAATTTAAGTTTATTAGTTCATATAGTATTTAAAAAAAAATTTTTTTTAGGCTATTATTTATACATCTAATCTCTCTTGTTTGATTTTGGCAGTGTACGAAAGGTTTTGAAAAAATTGAACTCCTACCATTGGATCCCGAGTTCGAAAGAACCTTCAGACAATGAAGAAAACAATGGAGAGAAATAAGAGAAATGGTAGAAAATCAAAATCAAAATCAAATTCAGTTACCATCAGATCCACCAAAACAACAAGATCCACAAGAGCAATTGCCAACAGTGGATAAGCTCTTAGGGATTATTTAAATCTCATACCTACTCTTGTGCAACAAGCGATCATTATCTACAATTTGAATGGCCATATTTCACATTAGACCTAATATCATCAACCTATTTCAGAATCATCTTGATATCGGGTTGTCTAGAAAATCAACTGAAAATCCTCATAAACATATTCAAACATTCTCCATGCTTTGCGATGGCATCATTACGAAGGCATGTTAGCTTATGCTTTTCCACTGAGCCTATTTCCTCATACTTTAAACCCCTGTTTGGCCCCATTAAATTAAAATTTATTTTTCTTTCTCTTCTTATGAACCATACATTCTTTAACAAAATAATATTACACGTAAACCTAAAAAAAATCTTTTTAAACCACGCGTTCACAAAAAATTACTATTCCTATCATTATAATGTGGAATACTGGAGCCCAAACAGGGGCTAAAGGAATGCGCACGAGAATGGCTACACAAAGTACTTCCTAGGAGCATCATTTCGTGGAATGACATGGTACAAAAATTTACTTTGAAATTCTTCTCGCCTTATCGTGTCCATCAGATCAGAAATGAAGCCAACTACATTCAAGCAAAATGAAATCTAGAGCTATCCAGAAGCATGAGAAAGATTTGAGGATTACTTTAGAAATTTCCCCAATCTAGACATTTATACAAATGCTAAGGTCTACATCTTCTATACATGCCTGCATCCTGAATACCGTATCATGATCCACGCTTCAACAGGAGGCCAATCTCAGATATTCCCTTAGATAGTGCCTTAGATATCTTTAAGAAAATAACAAAAAATCAGACTATGTGGCTAAGAGATAGGGAATTGCCAAGGAAAATACTAGGTATTCACAACATTGGCATAATTACATTATTGGCAGCCCAGATGTAAGTACTAACAAAAAAAATTTGACAACCTCACTCAAAATGTGAGCACAGTGCACCAACCAACACCAGTTACGAGGTTGTGGGACAAATCATACAACTACAAGTTGTTCATTAGCATCCACGCATGCTTATTGGACTTAGGAGGTCAGTTATACACATATCTTACAGAGGCAGCAGAACAATCCTTACTCTAACACCTATGATCCAGGTTGGAGCAAGTATCCTAACTTCTTATGGGCTAATTATAAGAGTTAGGGATGTTAGATTCAGAGCAATCTACTAGGATTTCAAAAACAACAAGAGAAGAAATCGTCGTTGGAATAAGAGAAGAAGTCATCGTTGGAAGAATGAGTGGCCCAGTTCACTACCAAAAGTAAGACTAATTTCCAGAACCAGTAGACTATTCTTCAAAACCAGCAGGCTGCAATTAAAAATTTTAAAAATCAGGTGGGACAGATAGCAGCTGCATCAGCCAACAGAACATAAGGTATCCTGCTAAATGATGTGGAAAAAAACGCAAGGGAACACGTATTAGCAGTTGAAGCATTGAATTATGCAATTATTGAGGCACCATCAATCAAGCCTACTACCATGTTTGAGCTTATGCGCCGCCTATCGCATTCCCTCAAAGACAACATAAAGATGAACATGTTCAAGCCATCACAACAAAAGTGGAGTTCAACTACCAGAAATCATTGTGGAGAAGAAAAGGACAGAAGAGAATAATGTACCTACCATGGGCGAGGAATAATTGGTTCAATCTAAAAAATTAGAAAAGGGTGCACAAGAAGAACATTTAGATAGACCACAGGTTAAGGCAACTGTTCCTAGCAATAATACACACCTCCAGTCTCATTCCCTCAAAGGTTGTAGAACAATAAGTTGAAAAAGCAATTTAAGAAGTTCTTAGATGCCATCAGACAACTTCACATCAACATTCATTTCATTGACGTCATTCTTTAGTTTTCTAATTATATTAAGTTTTGAAAGAGATATTGACCAAGAAGAGAAAGCTACAAGTAGATGAAATAGTGGATTTGACAGAAGAATTCAACACAATCATACAACAAAAGCTCTCCCCTGAATTAAAATATTCAAGGAGTTTCACTATACCTTGCTCTATAGGAAATTCACATGATTTAAATACTTTAATTGATTATGAAGCACATATTAATTTGATGCTACTATCTATCTACGAGAAATTAGGATTGGATGATCTGAAAGCAACATCAATAATCCTACAGCTAGTTTATAGGACACTCAAATATCCTCATGGAGTGGCAAAGGATATGCTCATTAAAGTTGGAGATATCTTATTTCTTGCTGATTTCATCATCCTTTATATAGATGTTCAACACATGTCATTAATTTTAGGGAGACCATTCTTAGCAACTGTACAAGCATTAATGGATTTTGAAAAAGGTGAATATTACTTAAGGGTGGAAGAAAAATAACAAAGCTTCACAATGAATACTCCACTCAAGCAACCATATAACATTGAAGAGTGCAAAATGATAGACCATTAAGGAAGCAACAAGAATAAGAGCGAAGAAGAAGATGGAATTGCTAGGTAGGACAACAATGGAAATCTTCTAATCTAGATGCTCAAAAATAGGCAATCCAGTTTTGTTTTCTTTCATTTTATTTATTTTTTTAGATATAGGATTAGTAATTTTTTTTTTTTGTTTTTAGTAGTATAAGGTATTTTCATCCCCATATTTTTCTTTAGATTGTGTTTGAACTTATTATAAAGTGTTCCCCGTTATGATTGATTTTCTAATTATTTTGAAAGAATATTACACTTGAACACACTGGACAAGAAAAAAGACATAGCGAGTAGTCCAGCGCTTTCTTTCATGCCAGTCCATCTGCCATTTGTAAATTTATACCAGGGGAGTACTTAGTTCCCTTCTTTAACCTTAGTTTTTATATATTGCTTATTATATTTTTGGACATTGAGGGCAATGTCTGTTATAAGTTTGAGGGTAGAAAAATATCAAGTTTTACTTATTAGTGAAAAAAAAAATAGCTTATTTTTATTTTTGTTTGTATACTTGTGCGGGTTAGATAAATTTGCTTACTATGATGCATATATTTAAACTATATGATAAATTATAAATTGTGAAAAAGCTACATTTTAGGATCAATTTATGCCTTTTCATGTGAAACTGGATATTTTGCATCTTGAATGAATAGTTTGATTCAACATTTGAATAGGTTGAAAAAAAAAGTTAATTAGTGGACCTTAGATACTAAATCCAAATAACCACTAAATTATACATTTTTAAACCAATTCTATAATAGTTTGGGGGTGATTGAACTGTTAAATGTTAATTTTTGAGAATTAGTGTTTAATAAGGGGCATTATATGGGAAAAAAAAAGAGAGAGAAAGAGAAAATAAAAAATATTGTCTCATTTTGAAATTCTATTCGTAACTTTTATTACTCGAGTGATTTAAGCCTATATGGGTCATTTATAAAGTTTAATGGATAGAATCTACACATAAGATGAAAAAAGATATTACATATCTTGATTAAACCTCAAAAACTTATTTGAGATAATTAAGTAGTAAAAAATAAAGAGAATCCTCGTTTGTTGATCCGTTGAGCTGCAATTAGTAAGATCTAACCAAACTACATAAAGTGATGATTCACATCTTGAGAGAGAGTTAAAAAATAATAATAAATAAAATTAGGGGTGTGAATCTCCAGAGAGAAGAAATGATAAATTCGATTATTAAGGGTCAGGATTTGAATCACCTTATGAATTTATGATACTTGACATGAATTTTCACACATACACACGTCGATTATGCATTAGATGGGTAGAAATTAATTTTGGCCATGTGATTTCGTAGCAGCTTATATTTTTGATACATAAATTCCAATCTTGAGACCAAAGGCACATTATTTAACCAAGTTTGTTTTTTGAAAAAATAAAAAATAAAATATAAAATATATATATAACACACACACA
>CAIGRQ010175982.1:0-11374 GCA_903798375.1 Fraxinus sp. D2006-0159 | reverse complement strand
TTGATATTTTTGCCTCAAAAACTGCAAGACGGGTTGCATTTAAGTGATCGTTTAGAACATTTTCGTAATGTTATTTGATTGCAACATAAATATTTTGAATATTTCATTTTTTTTTGTTGTTTTATTGTTGATTTTAAGTTAACACATTTAATTTTGTAACTCTTATAAATGAAAAAAAAAATGGATTGTTTGTTATGATTTAGGAGCCCAAAATCTGAAGTTCGACTCAAGCCCCTCAAAATACAGATCCGACCCTGGTCAATGTGTAACTTTTTGTCTAGCTTTGATCCTATAATGAATGTGCAAAAGCAAATTGTGATAACTCTAGTTTTTCCTCCGGTAATTAAGCAAATATATAGATCCCTCTAGTAATTCAGGGAAAAAAAATTTAGAAGCATGTTCACGTACAAAGATTTGATGAAAATAGCGGATATCGACTCACAATTGGGTAATTTTAGCTTTTGTAGGTCATAAACCTAAATGAAAAGAGAATAAGGCAAAAACAAGAGAAAAATGGATCAAAAGTATAAAAAAACACGAAGTTAGGAACCAAAGCGCACAAGTTAGAACGTTGGAGAACCTAAGGTTGCAAATTTTGGAGAGCAAAATTGTTATAAAGATCAAAATTGAGGAACACATTGTACGTGATCAAAGTTGAGGGACCTAATGTGCAATTATGTTGAGCACTGAGCTGGACAAAAGAAAGGACGAAAGCCTCGAGCTCGCACGCATACTTAATATGGTGCTTGTGCGGGAAAGATGTTTTAATATATCGAGACCAAAATGGTCTCATGGGGCACGTGCACACCAAATATGCTCGTGCGCACGTGCCGCCTTCCAGCTGTGCAAGAAGAAGAAGAGAATATCTAGCAAAATTTGAAAGTTTGAAAGGGGTATTCAAAGTTTCAATCCTTCATATCTTC
This sequence comes from Fraxinus sp. D2006-0159, assembly GCA_903798375.1. NCBI lineage: Eukaryota > Viridiplantae > Streptophyta > Magnoliopsida > Lamiales > Oleaceae > Fraxinus > Fraxinus sp. D2006-0159. The sequence goes on along the minus strand of CAIGRQ010175982.1, from coordinate 10,451 downwards.
AAGAATATATTCAAGGGACAATTTTCTTCCATTATCTTGAATTTTTCTATTATATCCTTCATTTTGTAAGGGGTTCTCTCTTTATTTATTTTTTGTGCCTCTATTTTACAATGAGCTAAGTGTTTAATGTTNGTTTCAATCCTTCATATCTTCAAGAATATATTCAAGGGACAATTTTCTTCCATTATCTTGAATTTTTCTATTATATCCTTCATTTTGTAAGGGGTTCTCTCTTTATTTATTTTTTGTGCCTCTATTTTACAATGAGCTAAGTGTTTAATGTTGGGATTTATGGTGTAACTTGATCTAAATTTCATTAATGTTAATATTCATCATTCAATGCTTTAATTACTATGATTATTGTGCATTTATTATTGTACTTAAATTTTCATCATGTATGTGGCCAATAGATGATTGAGTTATGTAGTTTGTGCAATCATTGAGAGATTATTGTGCATTTTTTATCAAAATGATTAATGCCATAGATTGTTTTAGGAGATATATATATACTCCAAACCCTAGGTGACCAATTGAGTATTTTCATTACGATTTAATGCAATTGGTTTGGTTTGTATCAACATATAGATATAGTGGATAAAATCAATCAACTAGGGTTAAATTTACTCGAATGTGGTAATTAACTAAAGTTGAAAAATCGGGTCGAACATTTTAACTTGGTAATTTGCATTTTCGGTTTATTGCGATATTAAAGAAATGACTGTTAAGCGACATCGTAAATCCCAGCTTATTTATAATCCAAATTTCCTTCTATTTCATAATTGTTATTTTAATTGATCTTCAAATTCATTTTCTTTTTCGTTTCACATATAAAATCAAATTGTGTGTTTTCAATTGTTAAAATTGAGTCAACAATTGTGTAATTAAAAAAACTCCTCGAGAGATCGATATTCGGACTCACAAGTCCACTTTATTACTTAAACACACATGTGCACTTGCGGTATATAATTTTAGCGAACATTAGGTGTAAGGTTTTTTTTTTTTCTTTCAAAAATAAGGTGTATCCCCACCCTCCACCCACAAACCCTAATTTATTATTTTACCCATTCCTCAAGTTACAATCACACTAACACCACCACAATTGTTGCCCAGTCACCATCGATTACGTGCTACTACGACGCGGTGCCCTCCCTGAGATGTAGCATCGTGTGTGGCCAGACACGAGACTAACAAAGTAAGAGAGGATGGGAAAAATTAGACTTGGGTGAGTATTTAGGGGTAGGAGCCTCTGGTGTAATTTGTGAAATTGCAGGCTCCTACTTTCGATTTCAAATTAGGGGTCATTTTTGCAAATAGTAGTTGGTGGTGGTGACGATGTTGCTGGTGGGTTGGGTGGATTTGTGATCAATAAAATTGATAAATTTGTAACTGATAGATAATATATGACTGATAAAATGGATAGTTTATGATCATTAAATAATATGTGATCTAAAAAAAGTGTGATTGATATTAAATTTGTAATCGTGACTCACAAATTGTGTTTTTATGATTATAAACTCTTGCGATTTATGATTGATCATAATTGTGTGTTATTGTGANCTTTACATTCACAGCATTCAAGACGCTAATATTACTTTAAAAAAAACACGGCCCGTGTATTGCACGGGCGGAAACTAGTATATGTATAAGCTGCATATATTATATTTTTTAATTTCAAAATAGCCACTAAGCTCAAATATTGTTTCAAATTCATAACTGGAATTAATCTTTTTAAAAATAAAGTTTTTAAGTAAAGAAAAATCTTATGTAAATTTTTTTGATAGCTTAGCGGTTAAAAATATAGATCGTCCTATTACTTTTTTCTATTCATCAAAATAATAAAAATGGACATTGATCAACTTGAAACCAAATGAAAGAAAAACGAAATCTAGCGACTTTATCACAAAATTTGATTCAATGACGACCTTTTCAAGTTTAACACTTGTCTCAAGAACACATTGCCAAGTGGCAAAGGGCTCTTTCGTCTCCTAGGGATCGCATCATACACGAAGTTGGAGGAAATTAGCTCGTCCAAAAGAAGATAGTTAAATAACTCGATCTACATGGCCTAGTAGACAAAGAAAAAGAAAAATAAAGAGAAGGGACCGCTTTATTCTCAGTCGATCGGCATTCATGCCAGCTTCTGCAAAACCAAGAAAAGATGAAAAGTGGAAATTTGGTGAATATATTTTCAAAGAAAACGGTGAAAGTTAGTTTCTCCATAAACACACAGAACCCAATAAAGATTAAAGCGAAAAAGAGGTAAGAGATCGCAAATTGTGGTAATCTTTTTCTTTCTTTTCACTGTTATGGAGATCATATAATCATCCATGCCAATTCTTTCACTTTCTCTCTCTCTCCAATATATATATTTCTTCTCTCTAAATTCTCTATAAACTTGCACCCTTCTTGTTCTTACTCTCAATCTCTGATAACATTTGACGAGAGTTTTTTTTCTCTGAATGGAGGAGACGAGTCACAGAAGTAGTATAGATTTTCATGGTAATGAAGAGGAAAGTTCATTCGAGTTCTGGCCAGTTCAGCACCCCTCTGAACCGCCGGAGGAAGACAGACCCATCGAGTGCCCAATGCCTGCAGACTCATCTGTCATAAATGCAAGTATTTGTTTCTTGTTACTACATATTTAAATTGAATGTTCTCATGCACCACTGCAGTCGAGTATACAAGTATACAGTATAATTAAACTCGACTAAGTCTACCATTCTTATTCAACAAAGCTAATGCTCCAAGATTTATATGTTGAATTTTGAAGTTTTATAGTAACCATTCTTCTTACTGACAGAGTCTCTTATACAGGGTAATAACAAATTGCAGCAGAAATTTTCTGAGAGATTGCAGAGAAACTCAGCAGCGTTCAACAGAGAAAAGAGACTGGATCGTGTGCTTCCAATTCGGGCAACACGCAAGAGGCATCACGGAGAACCAATGGCAAAACCTTTATTAGGGAGGCATTCTCTCGACCAATTTCTTCCACCCCGCAGTGTTACTATGTTTCAAATGCTAAACAAGTTCAATTCTTGACCCTGTGGTGTGATTGCTTCCTCATGGATCGTGAGTTGTAACAGAGAACTGTGTTTATTAACAGAATCAAAGACAATGTCATCGTGTCACTTTTCAATCCTATTCACATGCACACTCGCACTCGCGCGCACACACATTCACGAATTAGCTTTCCAGCATACAGTGAACCACAATTACTCACTGTTCACTTAATTAAAACTTTTTTTTTCTTCCTTAATATTGTGTACGAAGTTATCTGTCAGTGAAATTTCTAGAAAATACAACGTTATAAGGACACAATTGTGATGGATGACAGTGGCTGTTTCAAGGATAAAACTTGGATCAGCAAGCAGCAACATGAAATAGATTATTTACTACAATGTTTAATAGAACCTTCAAATACATGGCATTATGCTATAGTAAAAGGTTTCGATATAAACAAAAATACAGAAATTACCTTTGTCATTTGAGAAAAGCATGGCGTTATACTATAATATAAGTTTTCGATTTAAACAAAAAAAAAAAAAAGAAAAATAAATTACCCATGTCATTCGACAAGGGAAATACAAAGGGCTATGCCCATGCCCATCATCAACGACACTAGATGAACCGATGCACTTCTCAAAGTAGAACTGCCATTGTTCATCTCAGCCAACACTCCAGCAACAGAAATGTATATAAAACCTCCAGCAGTAAACCCCTGTAAGAGTACCAAAGAAATATATAACCATTCACCATCGAGCAATACTAGACGGTAAACAGAATCCAACTATAGGTTAATTGACAAATAAACTCTCACCTCAATCAAAGAGGATTGACCCGGATCTTGTCCCATTGTCAAGGCCTATATAGTGCCAGTGCATATATTATTTTATGTACTTTCGAACATGGGGTTAAATACACCAGTGATTACTAAACTCCTAGCAAAACTTCATATTGGTGACTAATCTCCATTTTGTTTCAAATTGGTGTCGAAAACTTAAATTGTTATAATTTGATCATTTCTTTCATTATGTTAAAGATGACTAACGAAAAAGGTGAAGTGACAATCTAGTTATTTGCTAACTAGACTCCCATATCAGCTTTTCAGTCATTCAAACTAATGGGGCGGACAGAATGACCAAATTGTAACAAGTACAAGTTCACTGACTGCTAGAAGTTATCTGAAATTTCGCTAGAAGTTCACTTAACGTTAGTGTTTTTAACCCTTGGAACATTTAGAAAGGAAGGAGAGTAGTAAGCTCATCTTTCTTCCATAGAAGACTACTAACCAGAGCAGTTCCTGCTAGCGCCACAAGTGCAGATAAAAAGTTAAAGAAGAGAGCTTTGGAGACACTAAAACCAGACCTCACCAAAATTCCAAAATCGCCTATCTGCTCCACATCAGAACAAAGACAATGAGTTGGCAATGCAAACTATCAAACAATTTTCAGGAAAAAGAAGATTTGATCGTAGAAAATTAGAACCCCCCGCCTTTGAAATTGCATACAATTGAATAGGACAAGTACTACCACATTAGTGTCACACTATATTTATACAATAATAGCCTTCAACATAAATGAAAATGAACATGAAAAATCTGATCTTGGGATAAAAAAAACTGGCATTTAATTTGGGACATCATTAAATAAGAAACTGATTTCATGATTCGCAAGTATTCAGTGAACCGTACAGAGAACCCTGAACCTAAATAAATCAACAAACACCTAGTTACAATAAATTTCTTCCTCAATGCCCAGTAGACCGAGTAAATCAATAAATTTATCTACATATGATATACTTGGGAAAACAGGACAGATTTAATAAAGATGAAGATCATTTTATGCAAATACAAAACTATATAGCTTTCCCACCATATAAAAAGACCATTTTTACAACTTTTTCTCATGATAACATGTGGCACAACATGGTCATCTCATCACTGAGAATCATAAAATTATTAGAGTGCAAATAAGAACTTAGACCAAGATTCTTCAGACCCAATATAATTTTATGATCGATTTCCTTGAACTACACCTCCAAATGGAAAATGGAAGAAGTAAATCAAAGAGGTTTGGCCAAAAGCAGGGCCAGAACCAAAGAAGGTAATCCAGTTATCCAGCGGGGACATGCTTAAGTGCAAAATAATAATTTTGAAACAAGGTCATAAAATATGAATGTCGAAAACACTATAACATTTTGCGATAAATTACAATTGTTTCCTAAAGGTTTTAACTTTTAATATTCTGAAAATGTTGTGTAATATATTATACGATTTAGGGCTGTTTGATAGATATTATTGAAGAAAGAATGTATTTTAAATAGTGATATGATGAAAAATATGTGGTTAAAAAGTAAGGAAAAGTTATTAATATGATGAAAAATATGTGATTGAAAATAAGTAAAAGAATGATAATGAAAATTACGATTTAGGGCTGTTTGATAGATATTATTGAAGAAAGAATGTATTTTAAATAGTGATATAATCGAAAATATATGGTTAAAAAGTAAGGAAAAGTTATTGATGTGATGAAAAATATTATCTTATTGAAGAATGTGTAGTTAAAAATGAGTTTTGAAAGAATACATTTTTAGAGAATGTGTGTCAAACATGGCCATAATATTCTTAACAAAAGACTAAACTATCATTCATTCATTGATCTCAAATTCAATTGCATGGTTCATGTCATAATGTTCATAGCATGAAAACGGTCTACAATAGCATTAGCAAACAAAAGAGTTGATGCCTAAGTCTTAAGCATGTAAGCGAATGGGTATTCATTTTATCACATACCACGTTTCATTACGAAATAAAAATATTTTGTATTATTTATTTCTAAAACTAAGTAATTGTTAAGATGGTGGGAATCTTAGCAGGGATAGTATTTAATTTAGTTTCCAAATAAGATACTTTAGGAAACATAATTAGGATTTTATAGTATTTTTTTAGTTGTTTACTTTTCAAGTTGGATGCTTATAATAGGAAACATTAGGGTTTAGTTTAATAGATTTCCTAGTATTTTCGTACTACAATTAGGACTATTTTCAACCCTAGATAAAGGGGGAATATGCATTCTAATAGATACAAATTTGATATGAAATAAAATTGATACTTTCTCCCCTATTTCTCTCTATTCTCTCCCTCTTCTCTCTTTCTTTCCCTCTTCTTCTCTTTCTGCTCTCTCTTCCTCTTTCTTTCTCAATCTTGTTCTTTGTTCATTGTGTTCATCTTAAGCACACCAATTAATTAAGTATTTTACAGATAATTGCAAATAAGGCACCATGCAAAAAGTCTATTTGTAAACCAAGAAAAGACAGTGCTACTATTAACAAGTAACAAGAAACTTTAGTTTCCAGTTTATATTCTAACTTTGCTTACTTTCTGTGTCTATAAATTAGTTAGTGAACGAGGGTTAATTTTATCATTTTATTAGTAAATTATATTCTCTTTTATGTAATAAGTCCCTCTTCAGACCATGATAATTGAAGCAGAATACCTTTCCCAACCCTGTTCTTTAATTTTAATTGATTTTGTTGCTACCAACTAAAAATCTGTTGGTTCCTTTTCCAAAATTCAGTGGGGACACATGCCCCCAGTGGATCCACATGGCTCCACCAGTGACCAAAAGCTTTTAGTAAAGTCTGCACAGAGATCTCTTCCTACTCTACCGAATTACCGTCTTAAGAAAATACAAATTTAGATGTAAAATTGATATTAATATAATAATATATATTCGCAAAAACATAGTACAAAAGAGAGAATCAAACCTCCTGAGGAAGCTCATGAGCAAGCAGAAACAAAGTTCTTGACCAACCACCAACTGATCCATAAAGGAGAAAAGCACTTCCCAAAGCCATTCCATCAGTGAAATTGTGCTGCACCAAATATTGGAGTCTATAAACTTCCCTTGTTAAATAAATCTGTGAACAGTTAAAATGATATATGCTTCACAATATAAACCTATGGTAGCTTTAGAGTTGAGCTAAAAAAGTTCCAACCAAGGAAAAAATTGACATACTACTCCATCGGAGAAAAGGTTGAGATAACCAAACACCAGATTTGACTGTGACTTGGTAGGTTCTTTTCTACTAATTGTCTCGCTGTTATCATTGGAGATGTTCGCTGCATCTAAATCAGTTTTATCTTCAGGATCACTTCTGCCAGCATTTCTCTGAAAATGCAAGAAATAGTAGACAAATTTCAGAACAAGAAATGATTTACAGGGACTCAGATTAATAGGACTCTAATGCCATGAAATCTTAATCAACGACAATATTTACAAAAGTGTAACAAGGAGTTAATATAGAAATTGGACAAAGGTTGCAAGATTTTGTATCTAGAAACAAACAGTACATATTGCAAACTTCAATCAGGATAATTTGTTGGTCAGTCATGAAAGCAGGAAAGACTATAGTACATCATGAAAAAGTATAAAGACCTAACGGCGCATTCTTTTAATTTTTGTTACTAATATTTCAGATGCAGGTCTCACATAATCCATCCATCTTTAACTGGGTTTATATCCAAAGTGTAGTCCAGCCCCTAGTGAACATGATACACAAACTTCTCAGCCTACCTTCCGAAGAACAGATTTTTCACTTTGTTTATCTCCATTGGGAGCATCAGTGGGCAGTTTATCCAGTACTTCAGATTTATTTTCTGGTTTACTTCCATCTTTCTCATTATGAGACAGTCCCTGGTGATTTTCATGAGCATCATTATCATCCTTCAATTTTTTATTGTGCTTATGGTGATGATGGTGATGACCATGACTCCATGCATTAACTCCTCCAGAAAATTCTTCAACATACCTCACGAGTTTCTCAACAAGAAGAAAAAGTACAATTCCAGCTGCAACAATAAATGTCATAATAAGAATTTGAACTTCGGTAATCTGATCTTTAAAGGTAATTATGTAAAATTGAGTAAGAAGACCAAGAATGTGGAGAACTATTCAGGCTAAAATTGAGTAAGAAGACATTTTTGTGAGTGATGGCTTATCTGTAACAATGTGGAGAACTATTCAGGCTCTTTACATCATGTTAAATTCGTTTGCTTAACAACTTTAGGCCTTGAAAATCTTACATCCAGTTCAAATCAAGTTCTTACAGCAGACAATCTTTAACATATCCCAGGTCAATGAGCCCGATGGATGTCCTTGCAATTGCTTGACATTCACAAGGAAATCCAAACAACCATGAGCCTTTTCAAGTCATACTTCCCTTTAGTAGTCTTCTAGGATGGATTCATAAAGTGGTTGTCTCCTCGTGATCTTTTATGTAGGTAGCACTATTCTGAACAGTCTAAACTTCGATCTTTATTTCTTCCAAGAGGCCAAAACTTAGATACATCAAGCCTTTGGAAACAAACTTCACCCAGCTTAAATGATAGTCCAGATAATCATTATAAATGATAGCCCCTATATTTCACAATTATGACGTACTTACCACAGTTTTTAGTTTTACCCTGCCATGCTTAAGGAGCAAGAACAATTTTTATTACCTAAAGGAGAATGATATAAAAGTTTTCCACAAAGAACACATATCATGTGTCATTTTCACATGGATGATGGAACAATCACAGCCTGCTCTAGTAATAAGAATGTGGCCTTCCATTCAACTTTAGCTTCTGAAGCATAGCTAGGAAGGAGATGGGCTTTCTGGGCGGGGTGCCCTATGTTGTAAAGGGAAAAGCCCTATGGCAGCTGGAAAGAAAGACGAACTCACAATGTCATTATACTAAACCCCCCATCAAATATAGTATCAGTAATGGTTAATGACGACATAAACCAACAGTGGTGCTTCTGTGCATGCTAAAGCAATTTTTTTTTTGTTTGTAGGGCAGTAGGGAGATAGGAAAGATGGAAAGCACATATTCACAAATTTCTACTTACTCAAGACTGACAATCCAACAGAAAGATCCTTCAAGGAATGTGAATGTGACTCCCCAACATGCATGTGACCATGAGCATTGTCATCATGGTGATCATGTGAATGGGAGTGCTCACCACCTGCAGGAATAAAATAGAAGCAATTAAAAGTTAAAACTATGAAAGCAATGTACAATAGAGTGCTTCATACTTCACAAAATCCAGTAAACTTCTGCAGATTAGGAAAACAAGCTTGAAGCCGACCAGAAAGGAAAAGAGAATGATATCCTCTGACTGAGGCACAAATTTATAACTTAGCAGTTTCACCAGCTGATGTCCCAGAATGCTATATAAAAAGCATATGACAAATCTATGTTAATCTAACATCTGCATTCAATTGGTATCTGAGTTTGTATGTGAAATACACACATAAATCTACAGATAAAATATGCCTCTGTTCGTGTCTACTAACAACAGAGATCATACGCTCATACTAACTTTTTCCACAAGATACACTCATACAAGTTATACAGAATTAAAATATTGCAAAGTCTAGTGATACTACGTATTCACAAGAGAACTTAAAGAAGAAAGCAATCAAAAGCATGAACTTCTTAGAGTAAAAAGTATCTTGTTTCATTTTATGCAAATTTTTGTATCTCTCGCAATTAGTATTGCTCACTAACAAATTCTGGTCTATATGTATTCAAAACAAAATTACCAAAGATGTTACAGTATCCATGGCCCCGCCATCTCTACTCACATCACCGAAGAAAAGGAAAGAAATAAATATTACAGCTTAATTAATGGCCAAGGGAACAGAACATTTCCGGTACATTCCATCAACAAAATATTCAGTGCTGTGCACAGCACTGTTATTATGCCATATGGAAAAGAATTTATTCATCAACCAAAACTTTATTTATGCAATGAATGAAATTAGAATACAGGCTCAACAAATTCCAGATTTAAACTAAAAAGAAAAACTTTAAGATCATGAGTAGGGAAAACAAAATTGTTATAAACAATAAACTAAAAAATATGGGCATTAGCTTGTTTCGCATACATACCAAAAGCATGTGGCAATTGGTGAAGAAAAGCATCGCCCAGCATTGCTCCTGCCTGCGTAAGTGAAGTCCAATCAAAATCAACCTAGTGAAACTCAAATGGAAAATCTCTGATTGAATAGTTTTTAAATATAGTGGTACTTTAACTTGCTACACCATTTTGCCAAGAATATCAGGAAAAGTGAAATTATGAAAATTAATATTATGAAATTGGCATGCATTAATTTATAGAATATGAAAATGCAAAGAGTTTGTCCAGATAAAATATTATTTCACTGGTCCTTCAAAACATGTAACGCCCCGAAAATTTTAGAATAGAAATTAATTATTTTACATGCCATATTTTTATTCTTTATAAAAGTTGAGAGACTAAAGTGATATATGTATTAACTTTTGCTAATATTTAGATTTTGTTTAAGTGATAAAAAGTATATCAATATGGGTCTCGTTGGATAACTCATAATTAATCATGTAAATTAGGCTCGAGAGAAAATTAATTCAGATAAGTTAGTCTCAA
>CAIGRQ010175972.1:0-20317 GCA_903798375.1 Fraxinus sp. D2006-0159 | reverse complement strand
GACGCTGTAATTACATATAAAGGTTTGGGACTTCGGCCGCAAAAATTAAAGGTTTGGGTGTAATCTGCAACAAACTGAAAGATTTGGGACCGGGACTGCAATTTTCCCCCAAACTTATACAAAATAATTACTCTCTTCGCTCTCCATACCATTTCTTGAATGAGCCCATGTTTGATTTACGTTAAAATGGAAAGAATGTATTTTTTTTAATGATGTGACGGTAAATATGTGGTTGAAAAAAAAAAGTAAAAATTATTGATGTGATGAAAAATATTATTTTATTGACTAATGTGTGATTAAAAATGAATTGAAAAATGAAAATTAAAACTAGTGATGACAAAAAAACTCGTCCCACCCTGAATGGTGTGAAAAAAAACCCGCATCAACTGGTTGGCAGGGCTGGGCGTCGAGGGGATTGCCACCCCACCTCAAGTCACAAACGGGGCGGGGCGGGATGGAGGTGTCCCATCCCGAACTCGTTCCGTGAAGAATAAAAAAAATATTTAATGACAAATTAAAAAATTATTAGTTAACTGAAATTTAAAAAAAAAAATGAACGGGGCAACTTCGGGCCTGGCATCCGCTCCACCCCACACCCCACCACACCCCAGACAGGACGAGACGGGATGTGGGAGTGGTGCAATCTCTGATTAAAACATCACTCAAAACATGGCTGAATACAGAAATTTGGTCAAATGACCAAAACCCTACCAAGAATCAATACCCTTTTTATTCCTTTATTTTACCTTTACCTGAATTTCTTGGCAAATCAGAACAAAAAAAAAAAGAAAAGCGGCGGAAAATGGCAGCAACAGGGAGGGCGGCGGCGCTATTACAGCCGGTGACATTTGTAACGGGCAACGCCAAGAAACTCGAAGAAGTTCGCGCAATACTCGGCAACTCCATTCCGTTCCGCTCCCTCAAGCTCGATCGTACGTTATTATATGTCTATGTTTATGTATGCCCGTGTTTGTATTTATTGATTTAATTCATTTTGTGTGTATTAACAGTGCCGGAACTACAAGGAGAACCTGAAGACATCTCCAAAGAGAAGGCTCGATTAGCTGCTAAAGAGGTAATTGACTTTCATATGACACTCAATTATAAACGTGCACACGGTATGGATGTAATTATGTTTGTTTTACAATGCCAGCGTATGTATAAGTTAATCTGAAATTTTTACAAATTCTTCTGTCTGTGTGGCGCAATGCTTATTCAAATCAGTGGACCTCGAATTCTGCAGTTAATATATCTCTATCTGCTGAGGAAAATTAAATATCGAATCAAGCTATAAAATAATTCGGCATTTCCATTTGTTTCGTTTTTTTTGTCTCTCGTGTGAAAATTTGTATTAATTTCTCTTTGGAGTGGTATTGTGACTTTTAAGTTTAATCTAAATATAGTTACACATCTATTATGTTATTTTCTATATGCGACATTAAACACAATAAATTTTCACTCGTTTTTATAGGTGCTCGTGTGTCCAGGTATATTTTTATTATGATGTTTGATTATGCACCATTCTATGTGACTCTGTATGACTTCGTATACATTAGATGGTGATAAACCAAGAATCTATCTCGAGGATTTGATTCCGTCTTTTTTGTGTAATGGAAGGTGAGTGGGCCAGTACTCGTGGAGGATACTTGTCTTTGTTTCAATGCCCTCAAGGGCCTCCCAGGTAGTTAAATTTAGAATAATTTCATAATGAGGTTGTATATGTTTCTTTTCTAGTACTGATTCATTTCTTTTATCAATAATTATGTTGTGTTTATTAACATTGCCGACTTATTTCTCTCTGTACGTTGTGGCTAATAAATGCATGTTTTCGTCTATTTTGCAGGGCCATACATGTAAGTTGCCTACTTATCCTTCTTCTTAGGCAAACTTCCTTTCCAGCTTTTAAGGTATTGTTCAACCGCCACCCCTCCCCACCCTGGGCTAAAAGGCATCATGAAATCCAAATTTACTCCTTTTTATGTTTTGTGAATCTAAATAAACTATGTTGATGTTGTGTACCTTATTATTATTGAATAATATCTTCATGACTTCATCTACCAAGCCTCCGTTTGGGAAGAATTTATAAATAGATAAAAATGAGTAGTGGATAACTGTATAGTACATGTGGGTGTGGTTGAAAATGAAGTTTGACTATTTATAAATCTTTGTCAAAGCGAATCTATATGATTAGTGTTTTTTTATTCTTTTTCTGCTTTAATTGATTTTTCCTTTACTAGGATATGATTTACATTTTAGTCATTGATACATACAATGTTAATGAGAGCATTTGATCGACCATGTTAGGTTCATGATCTGACTTGTCTGATTTGGTTCATTCAAGCTTAGCAAGATTCAATCTCTATTGAGTTTGAGCCACTTAACTAGTCATAACTCATAAGATGTTTAATTATTTTAAAGACATTGATTCGTTTTTATAATTATCACTGTACCAAATGTATAGTATTTGAGAGCTCTTATTTGCTTCAATTATATGACGAACGGCTTGGACTAAATTCTATATCTCACATCTGGTTAATAGATTCACTTTCCTTCTTTCACAATCCTCTTCCCTAGTTGCGGTATCTTTTCTAGAATCTGTGTAATATACTTCCTTAGATGCAAATGAGAAATGAAAAAGAAAACATCTGCGTTCGTCTTTGAATGATAGAATTGTCACTGGCAATGAGGCTTTTGAACTAGTAATGTTCACTCAAAGGATATCCTCTATCCCTCACTAGGTCATTATTTTGATTGATTTTTGAAAACTATTGACTACATTCCATTTATTTGCAAGAAATTTTTGAGTCAATTACATTATGGAACTTGTCCTTCTTCGAAGTGTAATGTTTGTTCTGATCTTGCCAAAACTTTTAACTCTGCAAAAGATGCCATTGCCCAGATAGTATGAATATAATATCTTTCCTCAACATTGTATTAACTCCCTGTTTCTTATGTGTTTTCTGGGCCCCACTTGATTGGAAAAATTTGCAGCAAGTGGTTTCTTCAAAAGCTTGGTCATGAAGGTATTGCCACATTCCTTGGTTTCTTTTTATATATAATTATTGTATTTTAACCCACCCCGTATATTTATTTTGAAGTTGCTTATTTTATTCTCTTTTAGGTCTAAACAATTTATTGATGGCATATGAGGATAAATCAGCATATGCTCTCTGTGTATTCTCTCTTGCTCTTGGGCCAAATGCTGATCCAATTACCTTTTTGGGAAAAACACCAGTATGATTCTGTGCTTTCAGAACAAAGCATATTATTGTTTTGTACTTGATATTCCAATAAAATAGATGCTACAACCCGATCTTCTTCCATACTAATTGGTTAATTGATACTGAATAAGGCTTGAGGATTTGAGTGATACATAAGAAAGGAACACCGGAAGTGGAAGAAAATTAGAAATGCGAAAGGTAAACATGGAAGAGATCAGGAAAATTGTGAAGGAAATGTAGCAATAATATTCAATTCTATTACTGCATACAGTGCAGGTTTCTCTTACATGCATTTGTATAGAGAACTTGATCCACTTCCGGCCCAATCATAATTTCAACTTAAAATGTAAATATAATTTGAAATTACAAATAAATGAAATAGAGCTGGTAATGTGGAGTGTTAGAGGTGTGTTTGGTGCTATCCAAGTTCTTCAACTGCTAGAGTCAACTGAAAATGTGTAAAGACTGTGTTTCCCTCATTTATTCAGGAAAATTTATCGTGCCTCTCTTCGACTTTATTTCTCGACTGTTGGTGGGGTATATCAACTAATGTTTTAGATATGTAAGCAAAAATTCTTGTTGCTGAAGAGTAACCACTTCTAGAGTGGCAAGGGATTAAGTTCTGCATTCTTGGGATGAAATTAATAGGGACAAGTCTCATCAGTAGGCTTGGCTCCCTAACTGTAAGTGATCTTTCTTACAAGACTCTTAACTTGATCTATAAATTGAGACCTGTCTATTTAAGCTGATACAAAATCACTTCAAAGCTTTTGTTGTGATAGAGATAAGTGAAGACTGAAGAGCCTGATTGCTAGGACTCTTTAATGCATCCGAGGCGTGCAGAACTTGAACCTCTACAACTTCTGAAGCTTTGTGCCTTCTAAAAAAGAATGAAACAAAAAATAAATGAAAGCAAAAAAAGGAACAAAGGGGTGTAACACAATTTCCCAGGGGGTCACCCATTTCAATATTACTGTCGTCCAAGCACACTTAACTTCGAAGGTCTGATGGGATCCAGTGCGTTAGTGCTTGTATGGTCGCATCGATTAGTAAATGTGCTCCGACCTTATTTTTTGTTAATCCAGTGTTTGGAACGGTCGTAAATTGTGGAGCGATCCGGATTAGTAATTGTGGGGTACCGACTCTAGTAAAACAAAAGGAAAAAAATGTTCTAGCTGTTAATGGATCAAGTCCCAATTTTACTTTTATAGACTTGTTATTTATTTAATGTGAGCATCGGAATAAATTCACTTATGCTGAAGAATGAAATTTGCGGTTTTCCTGCATTGAATACTAGATTACAGTTTTACCAATGTTACTCTTATGAGTGAGATCCTTATTTTTCTCTTCATTTTCTAAGGGTAGCTACTCGTGAGATGATACAATTCTTTTTCACATCATAATGTTCTCCACTTTTGCTTTCTTAACCTTCACCTCCAGCACAAAATAAAAACATTACAAGTTCTGATTTCTTTATCTTATGAAATATGGAAGCTGTAATTGATGAGCAGAAAGCAGGCCTTTGATAACTCTTGCTATTCACTGATTCTAACTGTAGAAAAGTGCTGCTATATATTGATCTTTACTTGCCAAAGAAAAAAGAAAAAAAATTAAAGAAGACTAAAGCTTGATGTTTATTCTATTTTGATGATGTTCATTAACTCGCTGTATAACATATGTCGTGCTTGTGTTTGTTGGACAAAAGAATGCCATGTTCATTTATATTCTAAAGGTTTTTTTTCTCATTTAGCAGGTCATGCTTGTATATGATCCCTGTTATGATTTGCAGATTTTAGGTATTAAGTGCATCTCGAAGAGACTCTCTATTTATAAAAAGCATCTTATGCGTAATAGAGAAAATATTTAGCCCCTGTTTGGGCTATATTTTTAGTGGGTGAATTAGAATAAATTTGCATGTTACACATCTCCTTGTCCAATCATGAACAGTGTGCAAACTATAAGGATGCTGCCACTTTGACTCTTATTCCCAAGTTCCGTCGTTGCCCTTAGATTGTGCGGAATGAGTTTGTGGTGAAAATTGGGGAAAAGGGTAGAATTGGCAAAATCGTTTGGAACACGTACGAAAAATTCAAAAAAATGGCTTGCAATATCTCAGTCTTTTACTGTGTTTGGCAGACCTTACTGTATAACTGTCCAATTTTGTCTAAGGGAACCGGAAAAATATGGCCCAAATAGGGGCTTAAATTTATAAAGTAAATTTTTTTATACACTCCAATAAGCTCTTTATTTTGACCGTTTATTTTGTTTTTTTCCAATAAATATTGATTTCTCCTCATATCTTATTAAACATAATTTTATATATATATACTAATGGCCAATCAATTTAAATGTGATTTGAATTATTTAAATTGTAGACTATTCAATTTTGAAACTTGTTAAATGCAATTATTGTTAATGAAGAATAGAGAGTGTGTTTGTCTTTCTAAATTTGGAAAGTCAAACTCACTCTTCATTTTAAAGTTAAAATAGAGAGTTTCTTGAAACTTATTTTTAAGCATTAACTTTCTAAAATAAAGTGTTGTGTTTAAGAGAGTCTCTTGGAGATACTTTAAGAAAGATAGGCAGAGTATTGAGTATTTGATAAATTTGCAATTTGTTGATGATTTACACCACCTTCATTAGACATAGATTTCCTATCATATAAACGATCTTGATTTGTTGGATTTGTCGTTTCTTTTTTTTTGGTGACATTGAACAACTTCCCTTTCAGTGGAAACTTTTGTTTTGCTTTCCTAATTGTTCAAAACTATTTGTAACATGATAATACAAATGTTAAGATCTTTGACTCAATAAATTTTGTTATTATTTATGTGAAATCATCCCTTAGGTAATCCACATTCATCATCAGTTTATTAATTGTGAAATATCCTACTGAAATTTACATTGTCGCAGTTATAATGTAACTATTTTATTTATCAATTGAGTCCTACATGAAGTTTCTGATTGTGCAAGTATCTATTATCTATCCCTGGATAATAGATTTACTGATAGGATCCGCTAATGGAAACCTTTGAGCAGCCTCTAGGGTGAGGTGTGCAAAATTGTAGAAATCGAGACTCCCGTCTCTGGGTAGAGTTCAATTGTGTTACTGAGTTTTTGCACTTTCTGAATGCAGACCCTGACCATGCATCATATAGCATTTCTTGAATTTCATTTTTCTTGCTATTCCACTTCCTGTTCTGGCTCTAGTCTATCTTTCTTTCCAGCTTCCTGTAGTAATCTATTTTAGAAAGCTAGTTATGATTTAGTTTGACTTTCTTTTGCCCTTTCTCCTTCCAAAGGTAAACGTGGTGGCCCTTTTTTCTCTTTACAAATAGTTGCCTCAAGAATTCTGTCTCAGAATTGATCTTCCATTTAAGTGGGCATGCTAAGCTAAATTTAGTGGTGGACATGGACATGTGTTGCATTCTTTTACATTTATTGGAAATGACATTGAATGGTGTTTCCCCTGAATTGCTTACGCTATCTATTGAATATTTTTATTTCAAAACAGTTGCAACATTAAAAGGTCAAAATAAATAATTTTCACTAACAAAAGTGATTTCAGTAATGGATGATTTCCTAACATATTTCCAAATAGAATTGCGTTAACCATATATGGACTTACATCTAGCTCAAGCTTAATTTCAAAAGGTTCAATCTGGGTGAACTTGTGCTTAATTTTGAAGTTTGCGTCTTGCCTTTGAGCTCAAACCAGATTGAAAGTTTGAACATCAATAGCCCGAATTTTACTGAGTTGGGATCAGGTTATTTACGACTATAGTTTTGCTGTCCGTACTATTATAATCTTGATTACGGAGGCCATTTAACTGAAGGATTTTATAAGATGATGCTCTTTCTATACACGGTGGGAAAATCATCATATTCGCGATTGTACTTGTACTTGGAGCATTCATACTCACATATACAATACGAAAGATACTGTAAGAGGTTAATACCCTTCCTAAAGTACAAGGTAGAGAAATAAATCGTTCTAACTGAAAAAAAAAATACTCATGCTGCAAAACTTTTGCATTCTGATATAAATGCTAGTCACATCTCTGTTCATATTCTTGGAGGAGACGATACTTTCCCATGGGGATAAGATACACCTCAAGCTAGAGTATAATTGTCCTATTTAGATACTGGTCCAATGGATTGAGGTAGGAAGTTCCTATGAAAACATTTCAATGGTTACAGATTAGTTTAAATTACTGTAAGTAGATGTTTTGGATGATCCCCCATGTTCTTGATTATGATTGTACTTTGTACCTGTACCTTATCATTAAATATAGTAGGAACTTGTTGGGCTATGTTGTATCTCTATGCAATTTGTTGTCGATAATTTTAATATCTTAATGTCAATGATTTGTTATAAATGTAATATAGTTTTTCTACAAACTGTGAAATCAGATATTGACTAACATTTTGGAGGATGTCTGAGTGCACATGTATTTTGTGCATTGAGCTGGATTGTGGATAGACACAGAACTAACAGCAGAATTCCACAATTTGTGGCTGGCATTGCAGGGAAAAATAATTCCTCCAAGGGGACCAAATGATTTTGGCTGGGATCCAATCTTTCAACCTGATGGCCATGACCAAACGTAAGTACATCTTCCAACTCTGTGGCTCGATTCCTGTGAGTTGTAACACATGGTTTTATTTATTGGTGACATGACAAGAAGGTAATTTATTCATGTTTCAGTTATGCTGAAATGCCCAAGGAAGAGAAAAACAAAATTTCTCACCGTTCCCGGGCTCTTGCTTTGGTGAAATCCCACTTTGCTGAGGCTAAATATACTTTCGAAACAGAACCAAGTATCCAACAGTGAGATACATGCTTTCTTGGAACCATATTTTCATTTTATAAAAACTACATGCCATTCAATAATCACAGTCAGTTATTACTTTGCTGGTAACTTTGAAAATATTCGGGGTCATGATTGTTATGTAATATTGTTGCATTAAATGAATAACTTGTGTTAATTTCTAATGTCAAATTCTTCTCGAGTAACTTCTAATATTATCTTACATTCGATATTTTTTTATCCATATGAAGATTATGCAGGTTTTGCCTTGATTTCAATAGATTTATCGTTTAACCTTGTGACTGTCAAGGTTTCCCTAGTGGAAATTATACCCCCACCCCACCCGAACCCAAAATAACCAATCATCCTGTCTGATATCTAGAATGATTACCATTGGTTATGTCTGTTCACTGTTGCAACCTAATTCCTGTATGTAAAACCCAACTGACTAATCTAGAATGGATAGAAAGGCTGAATATTTATGTGAGAGGCAAGATAATGTCCCTTGCAGCTAAATATTGAACATTAGGTTTGTACACTTGTACTGATTATGACAGCTGCATTAGGGTGTTGATCTACATGTACATATAACATGGCTATGCATGTGTACTAGTTGGTGAATGCATTAAGAATTGGCCCCCACTGTTATGGGAGGCCAAAAGCAAAAGCCTCACATGCTTTGTGGACCCAACCTCACATGCATGACTACTGTGTTTGAACCATCTTTGCACGTGAGTTGGATACTCAGATCACCTTCAACTCCCAAGTGTCAGCATTTCTTGAGGTGCACAATCACATAGGTTTGATACGGTATACTTGACACCTTTATAGAGTGTTCGGGTAAAATTTTTAGTAACTTTTTAGGAGGATTATTATTGGGTCCCAAGAAATGTGTAGTTAATAAATGGATAATAGTTGTGAACGTGTAGTTGAAATTAATGTTTGAATGAATAAATGAAGTAGTTTTTTAATAATTTTTAATGTTTGAAGATCAAATATATAAGGTGGATTGGGCAACATTGAATAATAGTATGAAAGAAAATAAGAATTTAGAATATTGTAGCAAAATCTTCACGTGTTGCTCCGTCCTTTGTCATTGAGCATACAAGTGTAAAGTTTGGAAATAAGAATATTTTTGAAATGATGAGCAAAAGTAAAGAGTTGGTGGGAATAACTTTCTCCACCAAACAAGGGGCGTGGAACATTTATCTCTTGAGGTACATATGATTAATATACTGTTATTGATTGTCCGAGTTTATGTTACTTTTATGTGATATGTTGCATATGTGATTTGACCTGTAATGAATCTTTTTAGGGTGGCGCGACAATTGAATTCTACAAAAACTTAAAAGGAATTTCCTTATTTTTCATTTTATAAGTTCAAAAATAGAATTAGAAAGAAAAAAAGAAGAATTAATAAAATACGAATTTTTATACCTAAAACGATCCATTGAAGAAGTGAGTAAATCCTCTTTTCAACTTAAACCCTGTCCATAGCTTCTTTCCTTACATTCGAAAGTAATTTTTTCATCTTTAGCGCCACGAATTTTGATCGCCTAATCGTGCTTAGGTGTCAAAAATTACCCACTAATGTAGTGTGTCAACTATGCACAGTGATTAGGAGATCATTACACACATTGTTTATATATTGTTTATATTATTTCGAGAATTACCTAAGCCAACATATATCATTACCAATTTATCTCATCAAACTCATTTCACTTCTGTTTCTCATCATTTCCTTCCTATCATATGTCTCCCCCTAGTGATAATGATATTCAAGGCAAGATCTCACTTTTTAAGAAGTTGAACATACTCTGCTGGTAATCTGTCATTCCTATAAGATCAAGAAGAATAAAAACACTCATGATTAAGGTTAATGCTGTTTTCACATGCAGTAATTATCAAAATTAACAGCAGAAAGAGTAAAACCGCGTACATAAGAGAGACGTATGCGTATTTATCCACAAATAGTACGGACAAGAATTCATTTTACCAAAAGAACAAGATAAGAACTTTGCTTGTATGCATCATCTGTTCCAAAAGTCTTAACTTTTGATAATTCAAGTTTGGACATTCACACTATGGACTGTATGACTTAAGAAAAGCTAAAATACAAAAAAAGAGAAGAAAAATTACAAAATCATCTTAAAGTTCCATAAAAGACTTAGCCAACACCAAGTAGACTGATGGCTCTTACAACAGATAACAGTAATATGGTGGGTTTAGGAAATGGTTGAGGCTGAGAAATCTTGGCCTTAAGACAGAATATGGAGAAAAACTATAAGGATTTGAACAACGCTTCAGCGCCTGCTCCCAGAATACCGTTGTTGGACTTTCGACTGGAGCAGGCCGAGGTTGCACAACAATGGCGATCATGGGATGAAGAGTAGTGAATAAAAATGTACACTTCCAATTGTGGAAGTAAAAACAGATAGATGGCAGAGACAATGGATGTAATATCGATATAGGGTAATGTTTCGTAGTAAAAGTGGAATCTTTCTTTACGTAATTGGGTGGGATTGTTAGCACTGGCGACCGCTGCGGCAAGTAAGGGCACCAGCGCTGGAAGTAATGGAGCTAATCAGTGATGAAGACTTGGCACCTAAGCTTGAAGCTCTGGCATAGCTTGCTGAAGCTCCGGCCCCGGATGGGGTGAAATATGCCCCATTAAGCATCAGGTCACCTTCAGATCTCCAGTTCCAACCCTTCCATCGACTTTCAGCAGTTTCAACTCTCTTAGTCACCTGATCAAAGCAGTTCGACATAAATTTTGATCAAATTGTTCAAGAACGGATTTTATTATTGTGATTATCATGAATCATGATACTGCAGTACCTCTTTTGCAAATGGGTTGACTGGGGCAAGATATCTGTTGCCTTGGCTGTTGATGGTTGGCTCTGCACTACCACCAATGGCGTACATCTCCCAATGAGTGTAGTCGTTGTTCACTACATGGAAATATCCGTGTCTGCACCTGCATTTTTCGTACATAGTTCTTGTATTAGATTTCTGCGCCATTTAAGGCAATAGATGCCTAGAACAATGCCATTTAACATGAAACTTACTGATTACCTTGGCATTCTTTGAATGAGACCCTCTCCAAAATGGTTGTAGGCAATGGTTACTTGCATTTGCTTGTCTCTCACATAAGAATCGCTGTGACCCAAGAGTATAACCTGTTTCCATTTAACACACAACACCATCAGCATCATCCAAAAGGGTAAATTCTTACAGCAAATACTGAAGAAAATCCGGGATCCAGGAGGGGGTGGGGGGTTCCCAAGTTGACACACCTCGTTGTGGTGGGTAAAGAAATTGTTGGAGATGGTAATGGCAGTCGAGCCCATGACAGCATCAACAAGGCCGTCAGCACAGTTAGAGAGCGAGTTATGATCCACCCAAATATGGCTTGACCCGAAGATGGAAATGGCATCACCATCAGCCTTAGTCCTCCAGCCATAATGTGATGGTGAACTCCTTACCATAGCATTTCCAGTTGGTTTACAATCATGGACGTGCAGACCATGAATAATCACATTAGTAATAAACTGAATCGTAATACATCCTCCATTAGCAATGTGCACATTGACTCCACGCCCATCAATGGTCTTAAAGCTGTTCATGATGAGTTCCTGTTTCAATGTTATAACCATGTCACGCTTGAACACGATCCAAAGAGGCTCTTCCTGGATAACAGCATGGCGTAGAGTGCCAGGCCTCGGGTTAACAGCATCGTTATCACTAGGATCAGTGACCACATAGAGTTTGCCATCCCGACCCCCAATGGCATTACGCCCAAAACCGATACCACAGTCAGCTAGGCGCTTGCGGTTCTGTTGCCAATTGGGATCACAACGCCAACAATCATCGATAGGGTTGCCTGTTGCACATGAGAAAAATCCAAGATTTCGCCTCTCAGTACTGTTTTTAGTGATCCTGTGAATGCACAAAGCTTTCCGTCATCAGCGTTTCTTGCATTTTACATGCATGCACGCACATAATTACACACAACACAACTATAATAAAATATCATACACGAGCACAATAAAACTAAATAATCAAATGTTAACTTTTGATTATTCAACTGCATGGATTAACACCTCAAGGAAAAGTAGTTAAAGTTCTGTATCACATTGTTCTTATTAAGCACACAATCAAGACCAACATTGACCTCTTAAAAAGTCTATAGTAGTAAAGGTGAAACTGCAAAAGAATCATGATTATTAAACCTTCTATAAAAAACATCCACTCAAAAAAAGTACTAATATATGTGATCATTAACAAATGTTGACTAGCGTATGACACGGATCATTGTATCTTACTTCATCAACATGTAGATGAACTGAACTTAAACACAAGATAGATTCAAAATTCAGGATATTATTCTCAAAGTCGACATTACAAAGAACAAAATTTTAGTTTCTTTTTCTTTTTTATCATTGTCCACTGTGAATAATTAGGCCATGTTAGGTTCGGTTGATGGACCACAATAAAGAACAATGACTGGTACTTGGCCTGTTGGCCACTAAATGCTCATAAAGTGATTTTCAAGAATTCTTGAAAGAGAAAATTAAAGGAAGAACCAACAAAATGAGACAGATCGAACCCACATTTCAACTGATGCTGCAACTTCTTCTGGGTTATCCACTGCATGTTCATTCAAAGCCTCCTCTTCAATTTCTCCTAACCTGAACCATCGATATTTATAACACTTAAAACAGACAAATACATTCGTACAACATCGTACAACAACAATCAATCTTGGGCTCATTTTTAATGAATTTGGGTCGTCTACGTCAATTCTTTTTCGTCTTCATTTAAAATTATAGTTTGCATTAATTGTTCACATGGGATGTCAGCAACCGACACCTATAATGTATTATTTGGCGGATCAAAAAGTGGTGTCGCACTGCCAAAAAGACACACACACACACAGAGTACTGTACACTGCTCAAGGTAGTGGTGAGAGCAATATATACATACATCTATACATACAAATCCTTACCGTTAAAACTGTCAAAAAGTGCCCTTTTTAGAGAGAGAGAGAGAGAGGGAGAGATGGTCAACTAATAACTGACTTTTGGGTGAGGCGACACGGGGTTGTGGGTAGTAAAAGTACAAAAATACCCATCTGAATTTTAGTAAGATAAAATTGTTCGCGTGGAATAAACTGAATTGTGAGGGGGCAATTATGGGAAAAGACGGGGTTCGGGAGCCAATGATGATTTTCTATACAGAGGAATCCTAGGAGTCTATTGAAGGATTGGTGTATTAACGGAATAAACGGTTGAGATCTGGTAAATATTGGATCAGAAGGGCTAGGATTCATTGTTTTGAGAGAGAATTATAGACCCAACGGTTTACATTTAATCTGTTCTAACGAGAGAAATAATATGGAGGGCTAGGATTTGGGGAGAATTTATTAATCCAATGAGGGTTGAGAAAATGATTAGGTGCCGTTTTACTGAGTCGACTCAGTAGTAAAAAACTTTAACAAGATTACTGATTTAAAATGCTGAGTTTTCCAAACCTTGCCACCATTGTTGCGTTCTCTGAGCTCTGCAACTGCTCTTTTTCGACAGCACTGTAAAATCAGGTTAGAAAACAGAGCTGCATTAGAAGAAATTTCTAAAATTCTGCTCAATTAGGTGAATTTCTAGCATGTGAAGGAAAATATTACCAAAAATAATAAATCACATTCAACCAAAGATCAGAAAAGAACAAATGCATAGAGTGTTTGCAATCACGCTCGGTAAGAAACAGCAAATTCCGAACGGTGAAAATGCAGAAAGTTCCAAAGCGTTTAAAGGCAAACAAACCTAATTTGCGAGGCTTCATCTTTCTGAACTCTGGCTCCAACGCCAATGAAGAGCATTAACAGCAGCAAAGAACACAGAGACACACATTTCTTCGAAAATCCCATTGCCAATTCTACAGCTCTGTATCTCTCTATATATATACGGCTGTGCCTGTGTGTATGTATATAATGGAGCAAAGATTTGAAGAGAAAAAATGGAAATCTCTTACGATAAGAGAAGAGAGAATGCAGGGGCCAGGGAGGGACAGGTGAGAGAGACGAAGTACTGCAGGCAACGTAATGGCCCGTTTTATAGACTGTAACCTCACAAACCGTTAAAATTAACGACCGTTAACTAACTAAATCATTTTCATTGACCATGGTTAGGGTCGGCTAACTGTGGTTATAATTTTACTTACTCCATCATTTTTTACTTAATTAAACCAACTTACCAACTGCTGAAAAGTGGAAACCGATGTATTTTCCCTGTCACGTGCCATCCTCGTCCAGTCACGTGCTCCACCCTACCCCTACTCCTCTCACAGGACTTTAGGTATGAGTCCTCTATTTGAAGTGGTGTCTATCTTTTCATTACTCCTCCAATGTTTGAGTGAATTGATTTCACTCTAGAACAATGTTATTTTTTCACGTCTCCTGCCTTCGTAAGGCAAATCAGCCTTAGAACTTTAAGTCGAACTTCTCTTATTGTTCTCCTTTACAGAAGCATTGTTTGGGGGCCCTTTGAGGAGCTTGTAGGTGCCCTGTGAACAATGTGGGGGCACTTTGAGGAGCCTGTAGGTGCCCTGTGAACTTGGGGGGCCATTTGAAGAGCCTGTAGGTGCCCTGTGAACAATGTGGGGGGCCCTTTGAGGAGCCTGTAGGTGCCCTGTGAACAATGCTTCTGTACATGAAGAATTGTTCTTCTCCTTATTGGCAATGACTATGGATTAATTTAACCACATTAATCAACGACCTTTTTCATAGCCTAATCATATTCTAAATTTGCGTATAAGGATACAACCTTCAACTATGAGATTTGACCGTCAAGTCACGACATGGGATATGCGGAATTAGGTCTGTATTGTAGACATACATTTTGTCTACTGAGGTTGAATCCCTACGTGAATTTATTGCGTGTTCCAACATTTTGACAAAGCTTCTTTTAAAGGATACTAAGTTGAATGGTGGTATCGATAAAGTTCAAGACATTTGTGAGGATTAAAATCAGTGACACATGTCGATAATGTTGTTTTAAAGTTTCAATTATGTAGGATCGGGTTTTAACAGTTTTTCATCTGAAAATTAATTAGTGACCGATAAGAGGCTAAATCTTCGATCATCATCATTTGAATGATGCGAAATATGAATTTGAGAGCGACAGTGTTACTCCTTAACATATGATATTCAATTAACACAACAATTTTTGGGTCAACTTGTCGTGCTACATTTTCTTCTTGACTCGAGAAGGGGTTGTAATGATCTGTCTCGAGCAAGTAAAATATGAGTCTCGACTCCCTGAACTTGTTATTGTTGGTTACAAAACTAGTAATACCCAAACAAATCCTAAAGCAGGTTGAGTTTACAACTACTTTTTAACTACCATAGACAAAGGATGAAGTATTACATTGCCACGTAGGATGAGTCCGTTTACGGAGGGAGGTGATACGGGTACCGTTCCAATTAGGAACAGAATTCACGGGCCACACCTGATTCTACGGAATTATTAGATTACTACAACAAAGGCGAATTTTGTATTTTTCTTTATATTTTATTAGGGTTTGTGTTGAAAATTGATTTGGAGTGGAGTTTAAGGCATTTTTTTCTGTTTTTGGTGCTCGGATGTGAGTAGACATTAAATTGTCTTGTACTCAATTCGAGTAAACAGACCTTGAGTTAGATTGAGTTTTTGCTCGACTTGCAGATTTTCTGGTTCATTTCTACTACATGGCTCAATGTCTCCTACACGTTTCATATGAGTTTTACTTAAGCCCCTGTTTGGTGCACATTTTTGCTCCAAGAATGCTTTTTTTTTTTTATTGATGTGATGGGGGAATATGTGGTTGAAAAAGAAAGAAAAATTATTGATGATTTGAAAAATATTTTTTTATTGAAGAATGTGTGGTTGAAAATGAGTAGAAGAATGAGAATGAAAAAAATAATGTGTCTCAAATAAGGGCTTATGAGTTTTTTTGATTGAGGTGGAGAAATTTATTTATTTTTAATGACATTATAATTTAAATGTGGATAGAGCAAAATTAAATTGATATTTATAACTTTATAGAGCCATGTATTGGATATTGAACTACACCTTTTGATATTATTCTTTCCATGCAAATACAAAGTGGCTCCCATCATTACAATATTTCATGCTTGTAACATATTACACATTCCTATATTTTTACTCTTCCTAACATGCCCAAAAAGGTTCATACACCAAATAATGATATTTTCATCCTACCACAAAACATAACCATCCATGGCATGCACCATTCAATGATGCAAACTTACATATAAATTTCATCTATCGAGTAAAAATTCTTGTTCAAACGCTACTTATAGTATTGTATACCCGAGTTCCATTGTTGGGGTAAAATTCTTGTTCAAAGCGTTCGAGGATGAATGCCGCCTTCCACTACTATAACTAATGAGAAACAATTTTTTTGTGAAAGAAATGACCGTGACTCAACATGTGTACGTCATATACATGTTGACGTAATAGCTGGTGTGTGTACTCGTGATTTTGTATATGCAATGAATTTGTCACAGTATTGCTATTTAACGTAGGTTTCAATAATCAAGATTTTGAATTATTTCATTTTGTAGTACTAGTTTTGTATCATGAAAAGTAAACTAAATTAATCATGTTATGCTACTAGTTTTGGGCACACACAATACATAAAAGAGAGAAAGGGTGTGGGGTTAGCTTGCTTCAGTCACTTTTCACTTAAATAACATGTTTTTACATAATGAAAAGTAAAAGCTACATTTTGTAGGCTATGTTTGGCCTAAGCCAATACAAATACACCTTCCTATATATTTTTAATAATCCTTCCCTCCCGAACGAGAATGATAATTTCCCCGTGTTCTTTTTTCCTCGCATGTTAGATTCTTATACACTAGACGAACTTCATTTAAATCACAGTCATTCAGTAACGGTTTCTTAGAAAAGTGTAATTAATTATTAACTAGTTTTCAAATATCAATGCTCAAAGTGAATATCACTACAATATAATACCCTCCTTGAAAAAAAGTTTCATTTTTAGTAGTTGATATTCCAAAACGACTAAAATCCTAGATACTAGTATTTCCTGCCCCGCCCCGCCCCGATCCTATGCTTGAATTTTCTAGATATATAGAATTTGATAAAGTGAGAATGTTGATGGCACAACAAAAGCAATGTCCATGTCCCCTACCATATACATGTAGCACATGCTACTTAATTAATTTGAACCATACAATTTGCTCAATAATATATCAAAAATGCAGTGGATATTCCTAAATGGATCTATATTTCAGTTGATGTAATACCATTAATTAATGTATACATACACTGCAAACTCCATTTAATTGGTTGGTTCATGTAAAATCTACCTTGCACCACCCCATGTGGAAAGTGGAACCATAGGGACACCCCATCCATCACATCAATTGCTTTAATTCACTTCTTATTAAGACGTGTCATAATAATTGCCAAAATTAAGAAAAAATAATATTTTAACAGGAGTTTTTTTTAAAATCTTTGTACCAATTCACGTATAAGCGTTAACGAATTGAGGATAGAATTATATAATTTGCATAAAAGGAAAGTGGTCTAGAGAAATGAATTCTCGCTTTCAATGGAGTATGAGCTCTGTCTTGAAAGGAGACTATTGGTTCCTATTTATAGGAAAGAAGATCACACCACTTGGTCGACTCGTGTCATTTCAGCTACAGTGTCGTCCTAGAAGTGCGTGCTACTTATCCAAGTTTTTGCTACTTTGATTAGTCGGTGAGGTAGGCCTCGTCAGCTCATCATTACGTCTAGGCTTCAGTTATGCCATCAGGTAATGATGGTCGATATCAAGTAATCATCACTCACAGCTGATTGGTTGAAGAAGAGGTGCCGACGTCAAAGCTGCCAAGTGTCAATCCAGGAGTTGTGGATGGAGGGGCGTGATGGAGCGATAGGGATTTAGGCATCAATGTTTTTGTAGAATACGACGGTCGCATGTCCTAGTTGAAATCACAACTAATGCGTCCAACCCTAATGTTTGGAGTATGCAGAGTGATCTGGAAAATATTTATTTTAATGTTCAAGTCGGAACTCGGACTCCAACAGACAACATCATGAAACTCACGTATTTTCAATTTTTCATTGAGTCTTTTTTAATAATGAAGCCGTATATAAGAACTCAGAATTACTTTATGAAATACCTGATATAATGATAAAAAGGAATTAACGTGCTATTTTCTTGACGAGAAAAGTTGTTTCCCTCGCCAATTTAAATGCTTGACAAGAGCAAGTTCTAAGTTGTATCTAATCTTAACATAATTGTCTTTTCATGAAGAGAAAAAGTGGACCATTGTGTTCCTATTTGGCTTGTGCTAGGCAGCATATACACATTGAAATTGAAAGCCAGATAATTTTTATGTCCATACATGTAGGTAGACAAAAAGGCATAAATGTAAGGCCATTGTGCATCCACAAAGGTATCAATTGTGACAAGAATTTAATAGCCTTGCCAAAACCAATTGTTAAGAATACAATCGTACGTGTTTAATAAATAATATTAAATAATATCAACTGCATAATGAGTAAATGATCTACAATCATTTCTTTCTCTTCTCATATTTTGAAATTTGGAACCGGATCCACTTCGTGTAGCGGGTCGGGTCTTGAGAAGTCCGGTAACCCAGAGATGGAACTCAACTGTTAACCAATGAGTGGTATAAGTAGTTGACCTATCTTGTCACTCTTCCCCTCCTAATTTACTTGAAATTAAAGCGACGCAACATAGCTGTAAAATGTACTATTTCATAGTCACTTTTAGCCTCACTTTCTCGTTATTTTTTTTCATTTTCATTCTTTTACTCATTTTCAATCAAACATTTTTCAATAAGATAATATTTTCTATCACATCAATAAATTTTTCTTCTTTTTCAATCATATATTCTCCATCGCATAAAAAAAACTAATGCATTCTTGATTACAAAATGTGCATCAAACAGAGGCTTGGCATACAAAACGAGATGCGCACAATGTCATTTCTTTGAGAGTTAAATTTTTTTTAAAGAGATAGTTCAATATGATATTGAAATAAATATTGGACCGACCCTGATCATAGATTGAATTTGTACAGACGTATTGCTTAAAGCTCCTCATAGGTATAGATCTCCTCAATCGTGCTACGTGTACATAATCATTTACCAAATTGACAAGTGACGGCCCCTATTGGGGGAGTTAATTGAAAGCAAAATTTAATTTTTATTTATTTTGTGCACTAACTTAATTTTTCACGGAAATTTTTATTATTATTATTTTTTTTAATATGGGGAGGTAAGTTTGAAAATAAAATCCTTTCTCGCGGAGTGATTGACGGTCCACGCCATCACATTTGGCAAACAAACCTTGCATTGAATAAGGAAAAGGTAGTAAGTGAACATTCTATAATCGTACAGTGTCATTTATCCAATCAAATATTATTTAAAAAAATGTATATGATTTTTTATTTTATTTAGTTTTCATGTTTTCTTTTATATATTTTAAATATGATAAATGACAAAAGAAATTAGGTTCTAAATGAAATGAAGTTGGTCAACACCATCACAAACTCGATATAACCGTTAAAAACTACTAATAATTTGATAAATAAATTAAATTTAAACACAATTCTAAGGTTCTATGGCATTGTCATTGTTTAGTCTCTGTTTNATATTTTAAATATGATAAATGACAAAAGAAATTAGGTTCTAAATGAAATGAAGTTGGTCAACACCATCACAAACTCGATATAACCGTTAAAAACTACTAATAATTTGATAAATAAATTAAATTTAAACACAATTCTAAGGTTCTATGGCATTGTCATTGTTTAGTCTCTGTTTAACGACCATTATTTCAACTATTTTTCTATAAGTTTATTTTCAATTAAACATTCATAAAATAAAATATTCTACGCGTAAATCCAAAATTTTTTCCTATTTTTAATCAACTTTCTCAAAAAATAAAAAAAAAATAAAAAAAATAAATAAATAAATTACTATTCAAAACTTTATTTTACCAAAATAATAATTGTCAAACAGGGGCTTAGAGTAACACAAGCTTTCATATATTATTTATAAATTTATTATTTAATTGTGGAATTTCAAAATTGACTTATTATTTTTTATTTTTTAAAAATAAAAAATTTTCAATTAAATACAAATTCAAAATTTTATAATCCAAAGTAAACAATACTTAAAATAATTACATCAATATACAAATCAAGCAATGAAAACAAACAATG
>CAIGRQ010175925.1:0-15490 GCA_903798375.1 Fraxinus sp. D2006-0159 | reverse complement strand
AAAAAAAAAAAAAAAAGACACAGATTCACGTCCAAAAATAAAAGGGAAGTCTAATTTCTATCTCACAATTTTTCACCTCTCAAAAAGTCTTCTCGCCCAATGAACAAGCAAAGGATTTAATCCAAATCCTCCGATCCGTTAACTTTTTATCACCTTTGTTCATTTGGTTCTTCATAGTAGGTTCTCCAATGGCGTCGGCAGTGGCGGAGCGAATCGAACTCGGGAAGCTCTGCACCTCAAAGGACTGGTCAAAGGCAATCCGCGTTCTCGATTCTCTTCTTTCTCGTTCCTGCATCATTCAAGACCTCTGGTAAATTGTTAATTTTTGAGTTCTTAAATAGACTGACCGACCGATTGATTAAGACGCTGAATTAATTGTGGTGTGTTTTGAAATTTCAGTAATAGAGCATTTTGCTACAGTCAATTGGAGTTGCACAAGCATGTGATTAAGGACTGCGACAGGGCGCTGGAACTCGACCCTACGCACCTCGAAGCCTACATTTTGAAAGGTAATTTTTTAATGGTGCAATTTTTTATTAATCGACCGTATTTCGTTTGCGCTTGAGCTGATTTCAGACCTTAAATTGGAATAGGAAAATAATTAAATTCAATATTATGCAGTAGAATTGTGTTGATAGTTGGAAAAAAAATGTATCTCTGTTCCCAAGATGTCCATAAAATTCGAAGTCAACCATTCACCAAAAACAGGGAAAAAAAATAGGCATATGTTTTTTTATTCTTTTTTAATTCTTCTCCTTGGTTTTAGTGAAATACATTTCATGTAGTATTCTATGTAATTATTATGGTATTAGTGTTATAGAGAGAAAAATGATAATTTATTGAATGAAGCTGTTTTTTCGACATGTAAGAATTTTTTTAATGATATTAGCTATCTTCAGGATTGGAGAGATCTGGTTACTTGTGACAGCTTTAGTCTGTGTTAAGAGTTCTAGTGGAAAGCCAAACTGCTTCCCCCGGCTTTCTTATTTTTCAATTGGCGCCATTAATTTAGGCATTGGAATTACTATTGAATTGAAGCTATTTCGAGAAACTATGATCTCAAATCTTCAACTCCATGGCGCCAGTTACATTGTTTATGTTGTCTAACCTTTTGTTAGCAACACTTGGCGGACAATTCAAGTTTGTTGAGTCAATGCTGCTTACAGAAAGAAAAGAATTTTGTTACATTGATATTGGAAGATCAAAATTTTCTGGTCACAATAGAACTATTTTGAATTCATTATATGCTTTATAATTATTTTTAACTTGATGAGAAAAGGAAAAGAAGAGGATAGACAACAAGGTTATGGCACGTTATAACTTATAGAAATAATGATGTTGGGAAAGAGAAGGAAAATATACTTTTGACAGGAGAAGTTCTTGCATGTGGCCATTGTAACTTGTGAAGGTGTTGTCTTGATTATTCTATTTAAACATTACTCTAGTACTGCTGCTAGTTATTACGATTCTTGCATTGAAAATTTTCTTTTTGACTCATTCTAATTGGTCATGAATTCTGGGACGGGATTTTCCAAAGGACCCTTTCTAACTCATTTTGCGTCTAGGTCATGCATTTTCTGCTCTGGGGAGGAAAGAGGAAGCTCTTTCAGTTTGGAAGAAAGGTTATGAACATGCTGTTCGTAAACCTGCAGATTTGAAACAACTACTGGAGCTGGAAGAGCTCCTGGGAAGCGCAAAAAGAAATGGCTCTATTGCCCATGAGGACCATGCTGTGGAGTCAACTAAGTTATCTTCTGCTGCATCTGAATCTGTCATTTCTGTTGAATCAAGTGAAACATATAACCACCATGAGAGTTCTAATGGTAAAACTGAACATTGCAGCAAGTTAACTGATCGATTGGATGCCCATGACAACTTAGACGTTAGATCAGAATTTCACAGTGAATCAAGTCATAATGTCAAAGGGACTAAACTTTTAGGTCATCAATCCAATGGGAAACATGAAAGTCAACCAAATGGAGCTAATTATATTGACAAAGCATTGAGTGATTCATTTCAATCATGCATCAGTTCATCTGCGCTCTCTAGTGAATCCATCAACTTGTCAGATATCTGCAGTCAATCAATTAATTTATCAGAAATGTGCAATGAAACAATTGATGAAGCCAAGAGGAGCAAAAAGTTCTGTGTTGCTAGGATTTCTAAGAACAAGTCGATAAATGTAGATTTCCGATTATCTAGGGGAATTGCACAGGTAAGTTTCTTCTACACCTCAGGATACTTGTGAGAACTAAATTAAATGTCACATGTATCCCTGACAGTTCTCTGTTATTTCTGGTGTTTTTTAATTATCTGATTTTCTCTTTGATGCTTCAGTTTATTTTCCTTTTATATTTCTTTCTTGTTGAGGCCTATCCATTTTTTATATGAATCTATTGATTTCTTTGTTTTTCGGTTGAGTCTGTGCTCATTCCACGTGTGGCACATTTCTTAAGTTACACGTGTATCGTAGAATGTCAGTAGAAGAAATCAAACTGACAATAGACTATTTGAAAAGTACTTGCTTGTTTGAGATTTTATTTTATATGTTTTTATTTGATATTATCTCCATCGAACTGGAATCCTCGTGTATGTCTATGAGGTTGTGTTATGCCAGACATTTCATAATAAATTTCCTGACTGGTGTTTGAGCTTGTTTCTACCATTTCATTTTATGCTGAAAGCGCTAGAGGTTATTTTTCCCCATGTTATGTAGACCTGGTGATGTAGGATTGCCTTGCCTCAATTAGATTAGATACACGGTTTTTGAAACGCTTGGAAAAGTTTGACAGAGGCTGTGACCAAGTATGAAAGGAGTTAGAGCAAAGATACGACACATTGCAGGCACTGTTTATGGGTTTTGAAAACATATCACAATCACTTGAATTGAGCTATTGGGCTGGGTGATGATTTATTCTTCTGTTAAAAAGTAAGACAGCAGGAGGAGTTGTACTAGGACAAAAACAGTGCCAGTTTCATACTGTCCCTTTGCTTCCACAAGGTACATGGACCAACAGGTCCAATGACCCCTAATGTCTTATTCTGATATGAATATTTCTATCTGGTCAATTCTTCAAATTACGTAACAATGGCTCTTGTTCCTGTTTATATTCTGCACTGTAGCTCACCCATTGAGCTGAGACAAAGTACTCTAATATTCCAACTTTTCAATAGTGCTTGATTGCCATTCACTGTTAATGAGAGAAATGTTAATATGACTCAACAGAGAAAATAAGGGATCTGATGTTGGCCTTTTGCTGTTGATTATGTCAGCAAAATGTTGTTACTAGCCTGCTAACACACTGATCATGGTTGGATACCTTAGATTGTGTGAAGGGGGACATTTATGACATCTTATTAATTGGATTATTTATGTTATTCGCAATGTGAATCTAATTGTCTCTCTTTTACAGGTTAATGATGGAAATTATTCTTATGCTGTAGAGATCTTTGATAAGGTTTACATTTTTCTACCGTTTTAATTATTTCTACCTAATCTTCACTAATACCATCTTCCTCCATGTGATTTGGGTAGAAAGGAAAAGGAATAGCTGTCATGTCAATATTTTCAAAAATTTCATTTTTCGCTTAATATGACAGATACTAGAAGAAGATCCTGATTACCCTGAGGCTCTAATTGGAAGGGGAACAGCATATGCATTTCAACGAGAACTACATTCTGCTATTGCTGATTTTACAAAGGTAAACTTGAATATTTCACAAAAGGTAAGCTTGAATTTGAATACTTTGCTTGGGGTACAGCAACGTAAATGTGGTTACTTTGAATAGGCTATACAGTCAAATCCATCAGCTGGTGAGGCATGGAAGCGTAGAGGGCAAGCTCGCGCAGCCTTGGGAGAATCTGCCGAGGTATCATAATTTGGTGCTTGTGTCTTGAATTCATTTGTTTTATAAGAGTTAATTTTGATTGTTATTTGTTCTTTGGCATTTTTCTTTTTCCAAAATCTTTCGAATGTTGAGGTATTGGTGCAATATTTGGTTAGCCTTAGCTGTATCTGGAATTAGTTCTTTTTCTTTTTTTGACACAGGAATTGAAACTACACAATTTTATGCCAATTTTTCTTAGTTATTGACCCATTAATGCTTAAATCTTGAATTGCTCACTTTCACTCCCTCCCCAGTATGTAATGGTTCGTTTGGTTTGTGTTTCAATTTTCAATTTTAAATTCAGTTTCAGTTTTCCGTTTTGAGAGTCCGTTTTTAAGATTGCTAAAAACGCATTTGATTTGTCATCTTGAAAATTTATTTCTCAAAATAAAAAACTATAATACAAGTATGGTTTGAAATTTTGAAAAAATTATTTTATGACTTTTTATTCTATAAAATTTGATTATTCAGTAAAAATATAACAATTTTATGTTAATATATTATCAAGTAATTTATATATTTTGAAGTTGATTAATTTTACAATATTTTCTCTTTTGAAAACTAAAATAAAAATAAATAATATATTGAGTTCAAAATATATGAAATAGATATAAAAATTACCGACATGGACTGATAATATTTTATCAGTGTTCATTTAAATATTTTTTTAGAATTTTTGTGTAAATAATTATTAAGAGCTTGAATTATTTTATTCTATTTTTTATTTTTCTAAATTCTTTTTAGAAATCTTATTTTTTATATTTAAGAATTTTATTTTTTCAGACTTTTATTTAAAATAAATTATTTTTGTTTTGTGATTTTTTGTGAATTTTTTAAAATTTTGAAATTTTGTTTGTTAGATTTTATATTTTATTTTTAAAATCTAATTTAAATAAAATTTTATTTAAATGCTTGTTTTCCACATTTTGAACGTTTTCATAATTTTCACTGAAAACACTCAAAACGACAAAAATGCTTTTAAAGTTTTATGTTATAAATTAATCCTTGTTTTCGAAAATGCAAATAGCAGATAGTATATTTTCAGTGTTTTACAAAACTGAAAACAGTTTGAAAATAGCAAACCAAACGCACCCTAATTTTTCAGGGATCTAGAAGTTGATTTCCTTGCGAGATGATAATTTTCAATTTCTCACTCGAAAGTGGAAATGAAGATTCCATTTCCTAGAATGGGCACATTGGAATGTTGTATATTACCAATCATGGTGGTTTAGACAGGATAAGGGAGATGGTGATAGGTGATAGATAGACTTGGTTAAAGAGATGGTTAGTTTATGTGTTGGGTTGAGTGGCACTAGTAGGGAGGGAGGAGTTCGATGGATATGGAGGTGGCGGGTGGCAGTGGATTTGGTGGGCAGGAGTAGGAGCATTGGATGAGGAAAAAGCTACCAAACCGGCAGGTTTTAACTATACACGTGACAATACAATAGATAAGTTGATGCTTTTTTATGAACCAATTGGATAATTTTAGGGAACTGGGCTTCTATCTTTCGTAAAAGGCCTCCTCGGAAAATAATTAGATTGCTATTGACTTTTATAACTCTCTAAAATCTGTATCTGAGTTGGCTTTCCTAGTTTTCTTAAAAGGCAAATTATTGTTAAGATTGAAGCTAATTTTTAAACTTAAAATAAATAATGCATGTGAGCGGCATTCTTATTTATAGAAATACTTTTCATAAATATATATTTCCGTTTGTAAAGCATAACTAATTATCTTTTATCATCAGGCAATAGCAGACTTGACTAAGGCATTGGAATTTGAGCCAAATTCAGAAGACATATTACATGAAAGGGGTATTCACATTGACTCAACTCTTACTTTGTAAATTTGTACTAGATTCATACTCTCAGTAGTTCAACATCATCTTCTTGAAGTACTTGTATAGCATTGCTGATCATATGCATTTTTCTATAATTTTATGCAAAGTCCAAGGGCAAACTAAAGATGATCATTGGATAGATATGAAGTATTTCTGTAAGGTTGATAATTGTAAGCCAGCTTGTGTTTAGTTAGCCAGGTACTGAAAAACTTTAGCATGATGATAGAAAAATGAAATCAAGGTTTCTTTAACCAGAAAAATTGCATTTTATTGCCGTGTTATTCTCCCTTCCTCCAGAACACATAAAACACAAAAAGGAAAATCTGACTATTATGGGGTTATAATATACATGTGGATGTGAACTTTATATAAGCACACATGAAGTGTCAAAGTTTTAACCTGTGATAAAAGGAAATTGGATATTATTTTAGCTTACCAGACTTAAAAGGCCATGAAACTGATAATCAATTTACTAAATTCGGTGTCTTGTCAAATTTTGTTTCTAGTACTTAATGCATTGAAAAAGTATATTGCAGGTGCTAACAGAAGTAGGCATGACTAAAATGCTGCTTTGTAATTTCAATTAAAATATGACCAATTCTTTTTATTCCCCGATAACAAAGAATTTCATCAATGAAAGTGTAAGAAGTAGGATTTAGTGAACAAAATGCCCTCCATTGAAGGGAACATAAAGAGGCAAAAACCAGAACACTGGGTTGTACTTCATCATTGTTGTGATTCTGTGACAGAGATCCTGACAAATAACCAGACGCTCAGAAATAAACAACAGCGTTCAACACTTGCAAAGATAGCATGTTTCTGTAGTTTTCTTACCTTAAAGACTTTCTTCATAAATAAAGGAAATTGAAGGAAAATCTCTCTAGAGGAGGTAGCACAAATAAAGAAAGTGAAAAAGAAAAGGATTTAAAGGTGAAAACCATGTTCCAAATTCTCATATCCTTGAATGGTGAAGATCTTAAAAATCATTCTGTACATAGTGGAGATAGTTGGCCTTCTCAATTGTCGAAGGAGCAAAAATTTCCGTGAAACAGAATCACCACCAACATTATAGAGTTGAGAGATATGAGTGTTTTATATGGAAGAAACAACAATGTAAACTTTGTGAATTCTACATCTAAAGAAAAATTGTCACACTTAAAACTTCCCCAGACCCTGAGAAGAAAACTGATACAAGCTTGGGAAGGAAAATTTCCTGGGATTTTATGTATAACATTTTACCGGCTGTGGCATCCCACACATTTCGTTTAGGGTCATGCTCCTAATCTCTTTTATGCTAAAGAGGATTAGGCTCCAAAAGGCACACCTAAATATGTTTGGGTGCCAAATTG
Source organism: Fraxinus sp. D2006-0159 (assembly GCA_903798375.1). Classification (NCBI taxonomy): domain Eukaryota; kingdom Viridiplantae; phylum Streptophyta; class Magnoliopsida; order Lamiales; family Oleaceae; genus Fraxinus; species Fraxinus sp. D2006-0159. The sequence goes on along the minus strand of CAIGRQ010175925.1, from coordinate 8,415 downwards.
TCAATTACCACTTACCTTATGATTGTTCATAAAGTTCAAAAGTGGTGCATCTGGCGTGCATTAAACCTTCTGGGGAAAACGGTTAGTAGATACATGCGAGCTTCTGCTACCAATACCCGTCATCTTATTATTGCTTGTAAATCTCTTCATTGAACACAATAACTTAATGATGAAAGCTGAAATCTTGATTTCTCCTTTAAACCTTTTGGAGTTGCAATATTCTGGTTTCAGAGAAATATTTGATCATGTTGACAAAACTAGTGCAGGAATTGTAAATTATAAATTTAAGGATTTCATTGCCGCTGTTGAAGACTTATCTGCATGTGTAAAAGTTGATAAGGATAACAAATCTGCGTACACTTACTTGGTGAGTGCACGACAACTAAGCTTCAGTTATTGCATAGATTCAGCTTGATTAAGTTTATGGCGAAAAAGTTATAGTTACTAAATTGCAGATATTTTGGCTTTTTATAGGGTTTGGCTCTATCTTCAATTGGCGAATATAGAAGGGCTGAAGAGGCACATATGGAAGCAATTCAAATAGATCGAAATTTCATTGAGGCTTGGGGTCATCTAACCCAGGTATCTATGAACATATGATTAGTGCTAGCATTTGAACCTCCGTTTGCATACAAATTTATAAATCGTTCATGAATTCAGTCAAAGTCAAATATTAATCTTAACGGACATTCACTAATACTACTCGTTACTATCTACACATTTCGTGGGACTCAATACTATTTATCTTTATAAACCGTTTACAAATTTGCCAAATGGAGGCTAATATATATTCCCAATAAGTTGAACTGAATATCCTAGTTTGTCTTGGGAGCAAGTTTTGGCCAAAGGATGGATAACAATTATATTCTTACTGACATGACTAGATGTGGTGGACCTGAGTGATCTGTGGATTCTTATGGCATATCAAGTAAAACTCGAACCATGTTATTGAATTTTGGGAGCTGTAATATGATTTTGTAATGAAACTCTGTTGAAGCAAGTGAACATCACATTGAGATATCTTAGAAAAAAAGTGGAAGATTCACGTGAAATGGTAGAAGAGTAAATACTTGGGAAGGTGTATTTTCTTGCTCTTGATAGTTAGTATCTTTGATCTCAATCTCTTCTTTTGTCCATCTCTATTTGTTCCTCCGAGCCTCTCACTCTTTCTCTGTCTGAATTTTGAACTATTATTGAGGCTCATGTAAAATTTGTGGTACTCTTCTCCAAATAAACAAATACTTAACTGCTATCTTTGGACATCTCCTCTTTTCATAAGATGTAGCCAGTCAGCACGAAATTACTCCCCCGCCAACCCCAGCTGCATGACTTTAAAACTATGAAGTGATTTTTGGGTAAACTCTTGTCTAAAAGTTTGAGGTTTGTGACAGTGTAATTATTTAACCCTTCAATCTTTGGCATATGATATTTATCTAAATCTCTGTCTGTGCACCTTGTTCAGCAGTGGTTTTGGGACAACGTTTAGGCTTCTGTTACCAAATGGTTTTTGGAGTTATCTATAAGAAAACTCTTGCGTATGTGAAGCTTTAAGAATTTTGAATTTTTGACGTCAATTGAACCATTTAAATCAAGTTAATATATATATGAGATCCTGTTCTTGTAAAGAAATCAAACAAGATCACGTTAATCATAGATATTTTCGTTATCAATTAAGATGTTGAAAATTGTTATTGGCTTGACTTTGAAAAATTATGGTTTTCCATGAAGTTTTATAATGTGCGTGATATGATTGTAATGAAAGCTTTGGCTAACTGATATGTGCTAGAGTCTTACCTTTAGAGTTATTTGAACAAGATTCTGTATCATGTTTTGGCCTTTTGGCAGTTCTATCAAGACATGGCGAATTCAGAGAAGGCTCTGGAATGCATTCGCAATATTCTTCAAATTGATGGAAGGTATATTCTATGGATCTCAATTGTGGTATACATACATCTAATTTGGTTGCTCTCATTTTATCCCTGTATCAGAATACTGTGGAACAATTTTTTGGGTGATTGAATAATTAAAGATATATACTTTGGATGATCTTTTTTTCTCTGCAATTGAATTTATTTTAAATTTCTTCATGGTATGAAGAGTAGTATTTGTCGTATTTTTTTCTCTCTCTCATCACACTCCTCTCTTATGCCACTAAAAAAAACTATTGCTAGTTTTGCTAGCACAAAAAGAATAAATCTTCGATATTGAATATTTTGAAACTCAAACGATCCAACTCAAGGGAGGTCAGGTTATAATTTATTCACTCTAGAAACCCAAGTGTTTGTCTAATTCTAATTTCTACACACACTGCAATTATCCTACATAACAATTTTCCTATAGAGATAACTTTCATACCCAAAAGTGGTTTCAGCCTATTCGTATATGTAGTCAGTTGATCATCTCGTCAAGTAGTTACACTGCAAAGTTCTGTATTGTGTATAGAAAATGTCACTTCTAGAGTTCTATGCAAATTCAAATAGGGTTTTTTTTTTTGTTTTTCCCCTGTAATATCCATATACTTGTTTCCTTATTATGTTTTGTTGATCACTACATACACACATGCTAGTGAGGCCATAATTGATGGCTGCAAGACTTTATTCTAGACTCCGCTTGCTCTAATAACACGTTGAATAACTATTTAATCTCAAAGTCCAAGTCGTTGTGGGTCTTGAATTTTACCATTTGTCTTCAACAATGAAATTTACATTAAAAACATAGTTAATGCTTTTAGCAATGACTTTAGGTTTGTCAAAGCATATCATCTGCGGGGGCTACTTCTTCATGGCATGGGAGACCACAGGTAAATTTTCTATCAATTTTATACAGTGGAGGTGAGATCAAATGAAGCTAGAACTATCAAATATTGTTGTATATTACTTGGTAATGTTGGGTATTAATATTTTTTCTAGTTATTGGCTGTTGATACCATAATAAGAATCTGAAGTCGTGATGTTCTTATTAGTTTGGTAGTTTTACTGCTTTTGTTCAAATGGAAGTCATCAATTAAATTTATGGGTGATATTAATTGCTTCACCTGCTAATCTCTTTTCTCTTTTACTTTGTTTATTTGAGATAAGGTTGTGATTAGTCTTGTTTGAATCTGTTAGATATTGAGATGCTTGAAATGAGAATTAAAGTCTCATTTTAGTTTTAGGCTTTCTAGTTGATCAAAAAAATTTCCTCTGGTTACTCCTTTCTTCGATTTCCAATCGTGCACAATGTCATTTTTGTTTTGTTTTCTATATTCATCTGTTTATTCTATTTTTGGAATTTGGATTATAATAAGCTTGCACCAAAGTTTTGCTTGAAGTTGTTCTCTGATGATATACTTTTAGTTGAGGAAATCTGAAGGAAATAAATTACAAGTTAGAACTTTGTAAAGGTATTTGGAATCCAATGGTCTTAGGTTGAATGAAACTAGAAGAAATATATTAAATGTTTATAGAACTGAAGAATAGTGATAATGGTCGAGTCAAAATAAAGGATGTCTTGTTTCGAAGAACTTTAATTTTAGGTACTACTTTGGTTATTACTAAGAAAGTACTTGAGACAGAGATTGAAAATCCATATCAATGTGACAATGAGTAAAACTCTCAAAAAGTGTATTTGCTGTTTGTAGAATAATTAGAGACATTGATTTGGATTTAATTTTAATTTTTCTAGGTAAGAACTAATGGACCGAGGGATAAGTAATTTGACTCATTCACATCCAAATCACGAATGTTTGTAATCCATATTCTACGAGGAGAAGGGAAAGTCTGCGCAATTAATTCCATGTAGATTCTATATGGGATTATCTAACGAGTTAAGATTGAATTTTAAATTACATCTGTTAGGTCATTGATACTTCATGTTCATGGTACAGGTTGGCATTAATGGACAAAAAATATTCATAAGATTTATAGAGCCGAAGTGAAATGTTAAAATGGATGGGTGGCTGCACTAAAGTGAATTGTAAAAGAAATGAGGCTATGGATTATTAAATTGAGGCTGCATAAGTTATGGATGAATTAAGTGAAGAATATCTTAGATTGTTAGGCCATGTCTTGCGTAGACCTGAAGTAACTCGTGTTCTTAGCGATGAAATTGCAGTGTAACAGGCTAGAAGAGGGAAAGAAAACCATAACTAACATGCTGGTGGTTGTGAAAGATTCGATTTACTCCAACATTTGAGAAGAGGTAGCTTTGAATATAATAGAATGGCTGAAAACTGTTCATGTCATCAACCCAAGTTCACTGCTGCTTGTTTGTCTGTTTGTGGTAGATATATTGTTTAATAATTCTAAATGATTACCGTTAAAGCTTCATAGCTATTCCCAATCCTACTTCCATTCCAATTGGTACCATAATAAAATTCCAATTTTAAAATTATTATCTAATACTTGAGCTGTTTTGTATCTAACTACTTTCGTCGCTGTTACAGGAATGCCATTAAGGATTTGTCAGTTGCATTGAGTATTGAGAGTTCAAGTATTGAATGCCTGTATTTAAGAGCTTCATGTTATCACGCTATTGGAGAATATAAAGAAGCAGTAAGGAAGTTTGTTTGTTGCCCCCACCCATAGTTTCTCTAAGTTATCAATGGATTAGCTTTACGGATTCTCTTAAATGATGTCAATTCTGTTATGCAGGTGAAGGATTATGATGCTACTTTGGATCTGGAATTAGATTCAATGGAAAAGTTTGTTCTCCAGTGCTTGGCCTTCTACCAGGTTTTTGTTGTAAAACATAAAATAATTATAGCATTTTTCACATTTTATATTAATAGCCAAGTTTAATTAAGAATACACACACACACATGAATGGAGAACATTAGTTATCAAGAAATGATAGTGTGAGATAGTGATAGAGAATTATCAAGGAGGTTCTTCTGAAGGCTGCTCCTATTTTATTTTTATCCTTAAGTCCAACGTAGAGGTTGATGGGCTGCTGAATGAGCATTGCCACACATTGCTACTAAATGATAACCCCCCAAGTTTGTAAAGGAACCAAATTCTTGTTGTCAATGGTGAATAATAAAAAAGAATATGACCTATGAAAAGTGATCTAATAGCAAAATTTGGTCGGGTTACCTTCTTGTGGGCATACTTTTTTTCTTCTATTATTTTCTCGGCATCCGTGTTGTGGGTAGTGGTATGATAACATGAGTCTTGGTTATATTTATATTATGGATTAGATGTGGATGGGTGCATTGCAGTTACATGCATTCACCAATCAATATTGTAAATTTATTCCATAATCTGACAAAATTAAAAAGGGAAATGGTGTAACTGGTCTGGCTCAGAGTTTCGTTGGAGGTTTCTGGTGCAATAGAACCAAACTTTTGATTATTCCATGGAATTACAGTTCAAAACTTCAGGTTTTTCTAGTCTTGAATAATTTCGCCCTCCCTAAGCAAAAGCTACATTGTAGTAGTGCCTCGAAATTAAACATACAAAGTACTCTTCATGTAGGCAACACTGAGAGTGCCTCTAATGAGTAGGAGGGAAAAACAGCAGAAATATTGGATTCATTAAGATAGAAGATAGTGCAACAAAATTGCATGCTTATTATCCTTGTCCGTGCTTTGAGCTTAATGCTGACCATATATATTGAAATAACTTGATAACAATTCATAATTACAGCTTTTATCTGATTGTAGCTCATCAAGGCATATCATTTGTGGTTTGTCCATTTCAACTTATTCTATTATCTTTTCTTGCAGAAAGAAATAGCATTATACACAGCTTCGAAGTTCAACAGTGAATTCTGTTGGTTTGACCTTGATGGCGATATAGATCCCCTCTTCAAGGTAAGTGACTACAATGGTACTTTCTTAATATCCATCAATACTTCAATCAAAGTCTTGATTTTACTAATTGATTGCTTAGAGTATCTAACATGTGGTTTAGATTGCTTAGATGTCAACACCAAAAATTCGACTTTAATTATATTTTCTGTTTATGATGCCTATGCGATCTTTACCATTAGACATCTAAATGATCCAGATTGTGTTTGCTAGAAAAATTTATCATTTCAGTTTGAAATATAAAATGATGGAAGAATACTTTGGTATTTGTTTACCTGATACCCACTTTTCCCAATTTTATCCATTGAAGGCATCTCAAAAATTTATAAATATAACAGAAAAACCGAGATAGCCTCCACAAACCCACCCTCATAGAATTGAATTTGCTTTTAGACTTAAGTAATTATGATATGTGCATCTTGTGTGACCCATTCTAGTTATGAAATAGCTCTGTGGTCAGTCTTCTTATATGGTAGAAAATGCTTGATGGTCAAACTGTCTACAATTAGCGCATCACGGAGAATTTGCATATTGTATATTTTGATGCCATGCAATAATGAATGCGTTCACTCGAAGCTGAATTTTAAACAGCGTAGGAATAGAAAGAAAAGAGATTTGTAACTTAGCATGATAGCTAATTGATTTCGTTTCGTATGGAAAAGAAAAATGCTAAATCTTTTTTGAAATTGATTCGTCTCATTTTTCTTCCATCAATTTATTTCTCCGTTCTAGGAATATTGGTGCAAAAGGTTGCATCCGAAGAATGTATGTGAAAAAGTGTACAGGCAGCCTCCTTTACGTGATTCTTTAAGAAAGGGAAAGCTAAAAAAGCAAGAATTTGCACTCACTAAACAGAAAGCTGGTCTTCTACAAATGGCAGATTCCATTGGCAGGAAGATCCAGTATCAATGCCCAGGTTTCTTGGCCAACAGGCGTCAGGTGATTATTCATAAGAATATGATAGAAGTTTTATGTTTAATGTGGTTAAATAACTATTCAAGACTATCTTTCATTTTTCCCGAACTAGAAAATAATCTTTGAAGCATATTTTACATCTTTCATATATTTTTTTAATTGTACTTCGTGCCTGGTTGGTTAGAATGAAAATTGTTCTTGTACAATAATTCTCCTTTCGTTTACCTCAATAGTGTACTTTTTTCTTGCATGTGACTAATATTATTTCTTTTGGGCTTTTTATGGCCCTGCTCTTATCCTTGTTTTTCAAGTTTTTTGGAATGCTTCTTTTGGAACTAAGGGCAAGGAATGAGAGACGAGGGAGAATATTCACATTTGTAATTTATGCACATATGTATGCTTCTGGGAAAGGAAATAGTGTTGTGATAAAATTATTTTTGACTGCCTTTATTTTATTTTTGTGGGTTTTGTAGGATCTAGGTTTCTAGTCCTCGATCAATCATAAGTGTTGTTACTTCACACTTGGTTTGAGAATTGTTATTGATTGCTTCCTTATTTAATGGTAGAAAAACTAGAATTTGAACTTAGCAAACTTTTTTAAAAGATGGGCAGTTGGCGTTCCAATTTTCAGTAAGTGTTCATTTCAACCTTCCTTGTTTAAGTGAAGCAAATGTTCATTTCAACCTTCCTTGTTTGGATGAAGCCCTTTCCCAGGGTTTTGCATGCTTACCTAGGGTGCTGTTGTGAATGCAAACTGCATTAATAGGTTTTATCATTTGAACAATTCGTGATCGTTAGGCTGCATCAAGGGAAGGAACTTGTTAATCTTGATTAAATTTAGAAAATCGCCAAACTAACAAGAAGAAAAAAAAAAATTAAATCATCAAATTATTAATTATGGGAAGAGAATAAATATAAAAAAAAAAATCCTTCAAAGTAAATCCTAATTTCTTTCCAAAAGTACGTGGCTAATGCTGTTAAGCCTTCGACGGTATATCTGTTATAATCTTCACTGCCTGTCTTCTCTTAAACTTTGTGTGAAGATTTCTTTTTCGCAAGTCAAAGTTATATTTTCTTAATCATTCCACTTTTACTTATCATGAATTACAGTACAAGATCTTAATTTACAAAAGAAAATCAAAAGGTTCTTCAAGCATTTGAACCTCTCTGTCCCCAAAAATCCCAAAAAATAGATATGACTCGCTGCGTAAGATTTGCTAAGCTGGTTCTAGTTACTTGCAATAGTCTTTCTCATCAATTTTTTCTTGCTTCTGTCTCTTGTTCTTTTCGTTGGGTTTTCCACCTATTGATTGCTTGCAATTTTTTTTTGCAAATGCACCAGCATCGGATGGCAGGTCTAGCTGCTATAGAGATTGCACAAAAGGTCTCGAAGGTTTGGCGTTCTCTACAAGCAGAATGGAAGCATTCAATTAAAGGCACAGGAAAATTTGGTAAGAAAGCAAGAAGAAAGGAAAGAATCAATCCTCCTAGTCAGAACAGAGGTGGTGCTGGTTGTACTACAAGCAGTTTTGTAGAACAGACAACTTCATTTAGCTCTACAGAAGATAGATCATTTGGACGTCCTACAATGTCATGGCATGATGTTTATTCATTGGCTGTCAAGTGGAGACAGATTTCTGAACCGTGTGACCCCGTTGTCTGGGTTAACAAGTTGAGGTATATTATCTTGGGTTCTTTTTTTTTTTTTTTTT
>CAIGRQ010175906.1:0-12717 GCA_903798375.1 Fraxinus sp. D2006-0159 | reverse complement strand
AGTCAGTAGTGATTGAATTGAACATAGAATTTCAGTACTATTTTGATACTCCAAATCGCCGTTTTCAATTCACTTAGTTAAAAATAAATAAAAATTCAGGGGCGAACCCCTGGGAGGCCACCCCCCTTATTTTCGCCCCCCTAAACTAAAAATCCTGACTACGTCCCTACATGTAGGCAAGTAACATCTTGCCACGTGGAGGCCTCTCATGCTCCCTACATGCTGCGAGGCAGTTCGAACTAAACTAAATGAAATTCGTAATGAAATTAAACCAAATTCAAATGACAAATTAAATCCTAATGAAGTCTGATTAGATTGAATTTGGGTCGTTTTTTGTACGAACCAACATATGGCCCAGCTTATTTGTAAATATTGGTCTGGTTGTAGAATTTTCTTTTTTGATTTCTTTCCTTCGTGCTTCAGTTTTCAAACATATAATTTTGATTTCTTTCCTTCGTGCTTCATTTTTCAAACACCATGACGTGTCCCGTTCATATTCTATTTAATCGAATATTACAAAAAGTAAAACACTCCTCTTTCACGGTCAACGGTCAATGCTGTAAAAGTACACAAGAAGATGATTCAAACTTCTCTTTGATGTTTTGTTTTAGACCGCTGTTTAAAATCAATCGGCTGCATTGACCGAAAATAGTTGACTTGCTACTTGACCGAACACTCACAATAGGGGGGAGGGCCCACTATTTTTTGAAATATTTTTTCACGCAAGTCCCGCACGCATGTGAAAGACTGTCAACGTCTTTGTCACCCAATTTTTGACAGGGAAGCTTAATTCGTTTAAAATACGTCTTCCCATGTAAGTTCGATACTTGCAATTAAACACACCATTAGAGAAAAAAACAACTAAGGATATGGAGCGAAGGACTTATCTTTTGAGCTGCTACGGTAGATAAAATTTAGAAAAAAGAATTGTTGCTAGGCGAAAAAAATCAATTAAGTTCATTACGCTAATGTTTGTCTTTCATTCTTTCGAAATTCTTTTTTCTCTATACTCATTTTTAACCACATATTCACACAATAAAATATTTATACGTAAATTCAATATATATATATATATATTAATTATAAAAAGACTGTAATCAGATGGCGATCTCTAATATTTAAGAAATTCATATGCCACTTGTCTTTTGATTAATATAAATTCCTTGTCGGTCTTTCCCACGCCCTTTATTTTTTATGCGCACGAAACAATGACGGGAAGTTGTGAACGATGACGTACGTGTTTAGCAGAATCTCTCAATAGAGACAATATTATGCATACTATTATATTTAGAGGCAAAATTAACTCTCAAATCAATCTTATCCCTATTATTATATACAATTATTAGGTAATGTCGGGATGGTGTGTATTATTTTTTTGGACTTGACGGTCATGGCGATTGATAGCTATCTCCCATAATATTAATCAATAAATTTTATTTGAAATACGTGTNAATCTCTCAATAGAGACAATATTATGCATACTATTATATTTAGAGGCAAAATTAACTCTCAAATCAATCTTATCCCTATTATTATATACAATTATTAGGTAATGTCGGGATGGTGTGTATTATTTTTTTGGACTTGACGGTCATGGCGATTGATAGCTATCTCCCATAATATTAATCAATAAATTTTATTTGAAATACGTGTGTGTTTGGTATTTAGCATTCGATAGAATTGGAGAGTATTAATAGATTAAAAATGAATTTAAATTTTATTTATCATATTGTTAAGTTGTGTTCAGACTATTTGAGCTCGATCAGGTTCCTTTCAACCCAACCCACGAAATAACTCGATAAATAAAGCTAAAATTTCAAAAGTTAAGAGCATGTTCTCTTTACCGTTTTCAATCCGTTTTTTGTTTTCGAATTTTCAAAATACTGAAAACGCGTTTCCTTTCTTATTTTCGAAAAAATGTTTTTGAAATTGAGTTAAAAACTTACAAAGAATACTCAAAACGACAAATTTGTGGTTTTAAGTATTTTTAGATATAATCAAATCAAAATTTTCAAAAATTCATTTTTGGTGTTTTAAAAATAATTTTTCAAAATGTAAAAAAAAAAACACATTTTCAACAATTTCAAAATGGACACTCAAAATACAAAACCCAAATTGAACACAAAACTGAAATACAAAGAGAACATCCCCTAAAGTTCTATGTTAAGGGTGTGGCCAAAAATGAATTTTGGGACTTTTAAATATCCATATCTTATAACTAAAAGACATCCTTACCAATAAAAGAAAACATATTAAACTCCTATTTGATATGGTTAAAAATAATTTTTTTAGTAAATTTTAATAAAAGTTGATAAAATGTATGGTTTAAAAGTTTATAAAAGTTACAGGTCTCACAAAATGAGTGATTGAAAATAAGTTTAGAAAAAAAAAATGAATTTTAAAATATTGAAATCAAATGGGGTAAATCTTTTATTAACAAGTTAATGTGAACGAAGCTAACATAAGGCCAGCTTGTGTAGGTGAATTGTCGAACAAAACTATGAATTATTTTATTTTTACAAGACACATTGATGTTGCGGTCAATATTAAAAAGAAATAAATTAGTACAACAAATTAAATTAAAAATAATAATAATCATCCAATAGAAACATCTGTGCGTAACGTGTCCATCTTGGCCAAGGCGATTAGGTCCAATTTAATTAAGAATATATCTACAGAGAATCAGGTCGTCGTCGGTCAATAACGGAATTTGGAAATTCTCTACTTCGAAAGATGCTTGATAGTCAATCCAACGGACGTTGAAACTTTCACTCTCCCGTTGTGTTAATTCGAACTTGCAATAGGTCTAAATCGGACATAACTATAGGCGAGTTGTTCCGACTTGAACCACCAATTTCTTACACCGTATTCTCTATACTAAGGAGAAGGCTAACTATTAAAATCAAAAGCTTCGAGATCATCTATGCTCAATTGCTTGTATATATGGTGCTTTAATATAAACTAATGTACGTTTTAAGCCACACATTTTGTGAGAATCACTTCTCGTACTATAATCTCTTCTTCTTTGGGCATGCCAGGTGCTTGCAATAGTGTAAAGAAAAACATTCCAAATGACATGCAGCTCGACCAATTTTAATAAAGAAAAATCGAAGGCTACCCATTTTTTTTTTTTTTTTGGGTTGACGTAGAAACCCACACCCGTTACTCGTGGGTGCGCACTGGATAAATCTCGCTCTATGTAGAGTATCTCGTAAACCACATGTGAGAGAAACCTCACTAGACAAGCTCGGTGCGACGGACTCGACCGAGGAAGTGTTGGCTGGGCATTCGAACTCGTGACCTTTGATCTCCGCGTTCACCTGCTCCACGAACTTGACCACCTTCGAAGGGGTAAAGGCTACCCTTCTTTAATTGGTCGAATGTTGAGTAAGAGAGGCCAATTTACTCTCCAGTCTCCGCTAGTCAATAACTGCAGGTACGTCGCCTGAATGTGGTCGATCTAAGGGACTAAATTGGGACTTAACAAAATGTCAGGGATGAATGTGACATCTTAACCAACCTTTAAGAAGAAATTGAACACCACCTTTGAAAGTGGAACTTGGAGAAACAACGTTGTTAATTAGATCTAAAGCAATATTTACGGAAAATAACTGTACAGTCTTTTCTTAAATATAAACTTATTATCTAATGACCTTTTAACTTCTCAAATGCACAGTGAAATGAAAATTAAAGAGTACTTTTATTCCACAATGGAATTCCCAAAGTAGTAGCGTAACAAGAAAGGTCTATCTTCATGTCCGTCTTCGTTTTAAATAAACTACGTCAAATCGGTCTCCAATTCTCCAATGGTTTTACTTAAAAAAAGTGTACTCTTTGACACTATTATATCTACTAGACAAAAGAAGAAATACCAAAAACCTGCATAAAAAATAAAAGAAATTCCAAGTCCAAGCTCATGCTTCCTAGAAGTATATGGACGTTGGACATTTTCATAAGTGAACTCACAAAATCTCTGTTTGTATCTAAATTCCAAGCACCCATGACCGTATGAGAAACGTCTTTGAAGGACCCCACAAGCGTGTGAATTTTGAAAATAAATTTGCAAAAATACGTTCAGGCATACGACAAGGAGATTCTTTGTTTGCAAAGACCAACCTGAGTACATATATTAGCTGCATGAGAGAACGGCCAAAGTTAGAGCGCCCACCACCTCACCTTCCATCCCAAACTTAGCAAAAAATGGCTTATTCAGCTAATCACTTGGTCTCTCCACCATATTCTTCCATGTAACTCCTCAATAACTCAGATGTAGACTGCCCATCTGTCATTTTCTAATTTTTGTTTCAACTCTAAAGCTGCCAGCCATAATTTCCTACTCTTCTTGCAGAAGTGATCCAAAATTAGGTTTTCTTTTCTTTTTTTGTCAGAATGGAGCAAGCAAGGTATTGGATGTGGGGGAAGAGAAAAAGTGATTTGAATTCACATGATTTTGCATCATATGGAGATTCTTGGGAAGAAAAAGCCTTTGCAGAAGATGCAGCTAGAGCTCTTGGAGGGTGTACATGGCCTCCAAGATCTTATTCTTGCAGTTTCTGTAGAAGAGAGTTCAGGTCGGCTCAAGCCCTAGGGGGTCATATGAATGTTCACAGGAGGGATAGAGCCAGATTGAAGCAGTCTTCAATTCCACAAACTGAAGATCTTCCTCATAATCATGTTGCTCTTCAATTTCCATCTCAAATATGTACCTTGCTGTACAACCCTAAGCCTGATTTTTCTGATCCTGAAGTCTTGGCTTCGCCTTCTTCACATATTAGGGTTTCAGCTCCACCTAGGAAGGCGAATTCTGATGAAGAGATACCCGTCCTTCGTTTCTTTTCTAAAAGACTAGAAGACTATCAGAAGAATATCGTTTCTCCCCCTCCTGCATCCTGGCCTAGCTTAATAGCAGAGAAGGATACTCATGTTTTGGATTTGTACAATGAAGAGAGAAAATCTAAGATTTTGGAGCCAAATATTACGGTCAAAGATTGCGCAACAGTTGATTTGGCTGTTTATCAAACTCAAATGAATGAATCCACTAGTGATGAGGAAGTTGCAGGTTGCAAAAGAAGGAGAATCGATTTGAGGCCGTTAACGTTTTTACAAAAATCAAGTCCTGTTGAGAGAGGTCATCCCCAATTGGAAGTTCTTAAAGTGCGTTCTGGCACTATAGAGGAATTGGATCTCGAACTTAGGCTTGGCAATGCACCAAAGGTGAAGCAAACTGCATAATGGTAACCCCAACATAAATATGCAGACTACTTTTTATCTGTTAATTTCAGCTGAGGGTTTATCTGCTTTGATTTCTCCTTGATTTTGATGATTTGAGACCAGCTCTTCTTCCTTGAACATGATACCCTTTTATTTTCTCCCTTCCAAGTACTTGTCAAATTTGCAGCGTGTAATAGTAAATTTATACAGTTTGATAATCTTTACTTAATATACTTTAAAGAAGACTTCAAACATGAGAATAAATGATTTATGTTCTTGATCACAACATGGATAGACAGTTGAATTCCAGTCATCACTATTTTTCTCGACTAGCTAAGGGATACATCTGTTAATTACTCTCAGTGCAAGTGCAGTTCACATTGTTTTAAGGCACTAGATTATTGAGAAGATCATTTGGCCCAGGAGTCTAATTGTCTAGGAGTGTGTTTGAGTCACATCATTTTCGAAGAATGTATTTTGGAGTAGTAAATTGATAGAGAATGTGTGGTTGAAAAATAAGGAAAAGTTATTGACGTGATGGAAAATGTTAATTTATTGAAGAATGTGTGGTTAAAAATGAGTAGATAAGAATGAAAATGAAAATTTTAATGTCTACCAAACAAGGACTAGATAGTATTTAGGAGATGCAGAACTTAGGTTTAAGGCTGTCTTTGAAGTCTAATTAAACATATTCACGTCTAATAAGTGCTTATTTGGTATAGCTTAAAAAATTGAGATTAAGTCAACAGTTAATTCCGTTAAATTCACAACTTTTACCAACTTTTGAAGTACAATTTTAATCCATTCTTATTGAAATCTACTAAATTTTTTTTTTAGCAAAAGCTTTATCAAAAAACCCTTAAAAATCTTATTTCATTCGAGAATCGTAGGTCAAGGACTGTTGTTGTCTGTTTTCTTTTCGCAATAGTTTGAGGATTGTTACCCACACGAACACACGCACAGGCAGTGTGATGTTCAGAGTCTAAAAGAGGAGTAATGACAAGATCAGCCAATTTGGGGCTCGGGGTATGAAGAAACTGACTTAAAACTGAGCAACTTTTCACATAGATCTGTACTTTGCTAATATTATTGTTCATCTAAACTAATTCTAAACACGATTAAACAAGCACGGTTCAATTTTCAAGAACACATAAGTCAGATACAACATAACACTGATTCGCTTTTCATCAGATCTACTGTAATAAATATATAGTGGATAAATCCATATATTCGTGCTCTGGTCTTTCACTTTTCTCTCTTTCTGAATCCTTCCAAAATTGCCACCAACTAAAGGAATCAATCCATTTAAGTATCATACACATACCCACTTTTATTCACAAAGAGAATATTATTGCATCATTGCATGATTGTAGGTGTAAAAAACGCATCTTTTATTTGTTCCTCTGTGAGCATTTTAATTCTACTTAATTTACATTCTCAGCATGAGAATTGATACAGAATATTATGGTGAATGCAGGATAAGAAATAAAGAATAATCAGTAACACTCATCAAACCCTAACTAATAAGTTTAATTACTCTTAACATACTGAGTTTAAATTTCCAACTAAGCTTGGTGTAAACATTTGACTTCACTTATGGCTTGTTTTGTAATGTGGACTCTAGATTATTGAACGACATTTAGGCCTTGTTTGGTACGGATTAAAATCAGATTTTAATCTAAGTCAAAATCAAACAATCAATATTAACCATATCTTTCATGGGTCCCACAACTTTTCAGTCATACATTTCAAAAATTTCTATCGCAATCTACTAAAAATCTAATTTTAATCTCCACCAAACACCCTTTAAGTTTGTGTTCGGCAATCATTTTTAGAAACATTGAAATTAGTCAAATTACTGCTTTTACTACTTTGTCAAAGTCAAATTTTAATTTCTGTGTCATATTTGAAATTAATACTTATTATTATACACACATTTTGTAGTCTTCACCACTATTAAAAACTTGTATATTTTACAGTCAAGTTGAGTGCAATATTGGTTAGCAAACACATTCTTAGATCTTATGCAATAAACTCAATGCTCATTTCATAAAGCTTTTGTTTGCTAAAAAGTTAAATAAAAAACCACATCTCGTTGAATCCACAATTTTTATCAACTTTTTTACCACACATTTTATAGGACCGACCAGCATTTATCAACGTCACATAGCTTTTTAACTCGATTTTGCGTCTTTTGGAGTGGCAAAAAGGATTTAAAAACTCCTTTCGTATTACAATATTTCCTTCATCATAAGTTGAGAGGCGTATATTAATATTGTCAAATATCCTCGATAGATTTGAAGTTATAAAAACATTAATAAGTATATTTCTCATATTTATTAATATATGTATGAGTTATTACTAGATATTGATCTAGTGAAAATTACAAATTGAGTTGAGGGGTCAATTTATTTTCTCCTATAGTCTTTTTTCCTTTTAATAATATGGGTATTTTGTTCTGTAACATTATTAATACATGTAAAGATACATGGACACTTTGGTTTTGTCGAAGTTCTATATTTATGTAAAGAGAGATTTAAGGTGATTGGTCATTGTTTGTCTTGTTTAGGATTGTTGAGTTGGATAGGTCTGTTCAAATGCAGAGAAGTAATTTAAGTGAAGTTTAAGAGAGAATTCACAGAAAGGCACATGGGAGTTTTCAGAATTTCTACTCTATGTTCTTCTGAAGAGTTAATAAATGGAATTTTGTGAAAGGGATGGGAAGGCATTTCCAGCTAATGTGTTTTGCTGCTTTTAGAGCATATGATAATTCCAAGATATTCATTAAAGTTTGAAAATTACGGGAAAAACTATTAATTCCAGAATATAGTGGGATTTTCAAAGCTGTTTATAATTGTATTGACAGCCAGGGTACTCTGAAATCAGTAGTACATATTATTAATTATTAGAATAGACAAATAATAAACCTCCCCCCCCCCACCCCACCCCACAAACAAGCACATTCTTTGTGAATTGATTCTGGTGATTTCATGCTTAAAAGACATTTATAATTTTGTTATTTGTATATTCGGATTGACAATTCGATGTACAGTCCCCTCACAAATACGGGGGCTCACACTCAATAAAAAAATAAACTTTGTTAAATGTATACACTTAGTTCACATTCATTTTGACAGCCCTCTCAAATAGGGGGTGTGGCCCACAATTTTAAAAAATGCGGGCCTCACCCTCTATGTGAGAGAGTTGTGAAACTAAATGTACACCAAGGTACACACATTTAGCATTTTTGTAAAAAAATCGTGAGCCCCTTCTTTGTGAGATGATTTGTACACTGGAGTGTCAATCCCAATGTACAAGTGGCAAAATCTTTATTCTTTCTATTAAATATTGTTGGTTTCTCAGTCTACTTTGAACTTGGATAATCAAATTATTGTTTTTTATTTATTCCATAGAAATTGCATTTTTAGTTTCAATATTTGAAAAAATTATTGCAAAAAACAATATACGGGAAATGAGCAAGGACGATGCGAATGTCGAACTAGATTAGGAAAATTATAACCACGGGAAATCTAAGTGAAAATAATATATAAGTAGACAATTGTTGGAGAATTTTTTGAAGAAAATCATTTTGGACATTAAGAATTGAATCAAGGAAGGAAATTAAACATCAGATATCGAGGGATGTTGAGAGGATCGGATTCGGACCGGAATGAAGAATATCATTTTCATATGAAGAAAAAAAACGATATACACAAACACATTTTTATAAACCTAGCGTTTGCACGCACCAACATTCCGTTTCATCGACATATTGGTGCATGGTTTTGCCATTTTTTTTTTTTAATTTCTCAGTTATTTTTTATTTGGTTTTGATCCTAAAAGGTGGAACTGGGCTGGATGCACAGAAGAAACTACCAAAAGTCCACCAGAATACACACATCTGTGGGTCCCGTGTATTTTTTTATTTTTTTTCAATACATGGTGGATCCCACGCATTTGTGTGTGTTCTGACTAAAAGGTGCCTTATCGTAGGGTTGCAAGTTGCAACATTTCTATAAAGATGTTTGAGAATCTATAAATAGGTTCAACGCTTAAAAATCTAATTTAATTTTGAAGCATAGCCAAACAACCATCATTCAGTTGAAATTTTGTAGGAATCACGTGTCTGTCGGATTTGTAACAAAGGTAGACCCCAATGTCGGTCCAAAGTGCATGTACATTGAAGGCTATGCTTGGTCCATGATTCATGTTTAGAAACTAAATTTGTTTTGGGCCCATTGTATTAATTTGGCCCAACCCTTATGACCCATTGACTACCCTACTTGCTAGAAGCAAATTTTTAAAGAAAATGATAGCACACAAACCTCACAGGACACGATCCTTTAATATGTATTTATTAAATGTTTAAATTTTGAAATAAAATAATTTTGTCAAAATAGTCTGAAATTAATTCAGTAGAAGACAACACATACGAAAGCTTGCTAGAAGCTACCTTGAGGATTTATTTTTTATTTATTTATTTTCAAAATAACAATCTTTTAGGCAGCTAGAACATATTTAAAGAGAAGGTCGAGAGTACAAGTACTACCTCTTGCTGGTCTCGAGGAATGGAGGAGGATAATTAACTGAAAGCTAGTTATCGGTTCAAGAACTTAAAAGTGTCCGGGTAATTATTTTTAATTTGAGCAATGCTATTTTACAATAAAAGGTGTTAAAACGCCCGTCTATTTGGCAATATATATAGATATGACTATTTAAATGAGTATCATAATATAACATTTAACTGGACGTGTCAGTTAATATAACGTATTGTCGATAGATCAACATTTTAACATCAATGATGTTATATAACATTATTATTTTCATTTTCTCTCTCGTATAACGAGTTCACAATTAAATTTTAATTTCTCTTAAAGTTATAAATGAAATCATACATTAAAAAATATTCAATGTTTGAAGTTGACTCCTATCAGTCAACTTTCATTTTAAGATTAATTCTTTAAGCCCCCGTTTGTTTCTCATTTTTCATCTATAAAAATAAAAAATATAACCGTTATCCATCATATCAAGTCATCAATTTTGAATTTCTATCTCTTGTGTGGGACACAATAACGATTATATTTTTCATTCTCATTCTATAATAATGAGAATCAAACGGGTCCTAAGAAATGAACTTACTAACAATTTAAGTCAAGGGTAAAATAAATGTTAAAATTCATTGAGCGATTACACGTATTTTATATCATTCAATTTTTGTACGAACTCTAAATTTTTTTAATACTCTACACTTGACAAGAAGTGTATGTAATTATTTTAGATTGTACATAGTGGTGGCAACGAGTCGAGTCGAGCCGAGCCGAGCCGAGCCCGAGCTGGGAAAAAAAACTCGAGCCGAGCCCGAGCTTTTTTAGTCCGAGCTTTTTTGGCCCGAGCCGAGCCCGGCCAAAAAAAATGAGGCTCGACCCGAGCTTTCTGCCCGAGCCTTAGCGGGCCGAGCCGAGCCGAGCCTTAACCGAGCCAGCTCGGGTTTTATTTTATTTTTATGTCAAATCTACATTTTTTACTTAAAAAACTTAAAATTTTTACCATTTTTATATGTTATAAATTAAATAAAAAAAAGTCGGGTCTAGCTTGAGCTTTTTGTGCCGAACTTTTTTGAGTCCGAGCCGAGCCTAACAAAAAAAAATGAGGCTCGGCCCGAGCCTCGGCTCGTTGTAACCGAGCCCGAGCCAGCGAGATTTTTTGCCACCCCTAATTGTACATAGCTGAAAAGAAGATTAAAGTACTAAGCATGTGTCTGTTTCACATTATTAGAAGAATTTTTACCGTTACAAATGGATCAGCCGCAATCTTTGACTACCTTATCTCACAGTGGACCCACTTTTTGAAAGAAAAAAAATGGTCAAAAATTTCATTGTCGTGTACAAAATAATGTGAAATAAACAGGGGCTAAATAACACCAAAGTAATGTGATTAAGTCATAACTAGAATTTTCACTTTAAAACAAATTAATTTAATTTTTTTGATTTAATGAAATTAGACGAGACAATTAATAAAAAATTATAACATGTCTCTGACTGATCATTGGTTGCCATTGTAGACCGACCCAAAAAATGGACAGTTAAATATTGGATTGGAGTTTTATTCCTAAATGACAAGGCTACATTTCATTACATTGTTAATGATGTGTTTTTTGAATAAATAAATTTATTTTTTTTATTATTAGACCAACAAAGAACATTACTCACAAAAATATTAGCATGCTCGCTATAGTTTTTCTCCAAAATTCATGAAAATTTTTATTGCCGACCATTGACCAACTTCAAGTCGTGAAAACTGAACTCATCCTACATATCCATAGTTCTTCGATATTGTTCATGATTTAACTTGAAAATAGAGATTGATCCATCCAGCATAGAAAATTTGGAGCCAACAATGTGGAGTGATGAAATTCAAGGTCTAAGCAAAGCTAAATCTTTAGGATGCATTTTCTGTGAGCGAGGTTTCTCTAATGCACAAGCACTAGTGGGACATAAGAATATTCATAGAAGAAATAGGGCAAAGCTTAAAGAGTTTTTGAGCCAAGACATCAAAAAAATGGATTCTGCTTGAAAGGTTGGCACAATGATGTCAAACAACCCTCATTGCTGGACTGTTGACCAGTTGACTGATTGTTTATTTTATAGATGGTGTAAAGTCGTGTTTTTGAAAATGAAGAAAGTCGTGTCTTTATTTACCTGTTTGAATGGATGTTCAAGATGTCGCCAAGTGTCAGCTCCACGACCGTTAGGCCCGTATGCGCCCCCCAATAAAGCTGTCATTTGTCGATTATGACACACATTATGTACGCCTAGCATAACCCCGAAATCATTTAGTAATATTGGAGACAAAAATTTTGCTATGAGCACTTAGATTGATGTTTTCAAGAGTAAAATTATCCACTTACGGATTATTCTATCGTAAGAATCATCTAGTGACATTCTTGATGAGCTGCAGGAAGAATAATTATATGGTTAATCCTTTCAGTTTTCGCTCATACACTTACAATAAGTTGATCTTTTGAGTTGATATTTCTTTTCTTTTTTGCTCTACATACCTATTTTTCTTTTGATGTATTAAGCTAATATTGGAATCCACCTCAATATTGTTTTACATATGTCTTTATTAATAGCTGGGGCCTCGGACCATCATCTGCAACTTCCATCTAGGGGTGTAAGCGGTTCGATTTTATCTATTTTTGACAAATTTTCAAACCAAATCGTTTAAATCGGTTTGAGAAAACCCCAAATCTAAACCAAATCATTTTGAACAGTTTGAAAAAAACTTAAACCCAAACCTAACGGTTTGGTCCGGTTTGGTCGTATATTTTTCTGTCTGTCTACTTTTATGACATTAATTCATTGAATTCAATATTGTTAGCCCAAGAATAACTAACCAAGAGGGGGTGAATTGGTTTTAGAAACTTTTTCGACACTTAGTCTCAAAACTATTCAACACATAAGATACAATTGCAAAGTATAAAACAATAAGTAAATAAGCAAATAT
>CAIGRQ010175899.1:0-23064 GCA_903798375.1 Fraxinus sp. D2006-0159 | reverse complement strand
TCCCCACTAACCTCCGAGGATGCAAGTACCTCATTTGCTAGGTCATCACTAGGTGTAAAAACACCTGATTTTTTATATCAAGCATAAGTCAGTGCAAGGATCTTCACAAGGAATCTCCATGTTCAGGACATTTTGAGAAATTTAAATTATGAAAAAAGCCAAAAACTATTGGGCCGGAGGTGATTCTCGAATAATATAGGACAAAACAAAGGTTTATTATCTCATACCAGCAATAGAGGGTCCAAGAGCAACAACACAAGCCCCAGTCAATGTGGCCAAATCAATGATCTGCAAAAGATTAAAAGGACATTACATATCAAAATAGAAAGTGAACCCTAAAAATGTCACCCGTCTCATTCCAAAATAGTGAACAATTGATAGGTTTTTAATATGCGTATCATCTATCTCGTGCCTTTTAGGTTCTCATTCCCGATATCGAAATACATGGACAAATGATAAAAGAATAAAACCCATAAAAGTGGTGCTTTTCAAAAATAGAGATGTAAAGAAAAGGCACTAAGGGTACCTTCTCCACTCCTTGATTGCAAGCATATACCAAAGCATCTGCAAGTGTAAGTCTTCCTTCAGCATCAGTATTGTTTACCTAAATAATGGTCGATGCGAAAAATTGTGTAACTTAACATGTGATATAAACTCATCAATATAAAAGAAGGCACGTTGAGATAGACCAAGCTTTTAAAAGTGGGTGATTAAGTAAATCGTGAACATAAGTGGGTCCCATAAATTTAAGGTCGTCGTTCGAAAATAAGGGAAAGGCTTGGACAACCTTCTGAGGAAACCACCACAGTTATTCTGGGATGGAGGGATAGTGAAACATAATTGAAGATAAAAGTTTTCTTTTAAACTTGTGTCTGAGTAAGGTCACATGGGCATCCAGTGTCATGCCAATTGACATTGTTAAAGCAAGGTAACCAAATAGCCAAAGAACCATATGGAAGACTAAAAGCATGTTGGCTAAGCTTGAAAAATGAAAGTAAAAGATACATTTAGCCTCTAAACATGTTTGAATAACCTACTCTTTCTTACTTATAGATTAAAGAAGTTACCTTTCTGGAAGTAACTCTTGCCCTCAGTGACAAAAAAATACTTATTTGCAACTTACACCAATAAAAAGAATTATTTATTTTGAAAATTTATTCATTCAGTAAACTTTTTAAGCATAGCCAAGTGTACTCTAAATTATCAGAGTAAAAACCAAGCCATGTACAAAAATAAAGCAAATTGCTGTCCGGTATGTCATTCTGCAGTTAATTATAGTTACATCGCCAAACTATTATAGAAGACAGGTTATAACAGAACTTAACAATGCAATCTGGAAAACTAATAGTAGCATAATAAGCTCAGGTTGAATCCTCAGTATGTATTAAATACAGGTGCTAGCACAAAATTCATTAAAAGTTTCAAACTTGAGATATCCAAACAAAAGAGAAATCTTCTTTCTAGAATATTTTTTATTGATAAAATGTGGTAAAAATATTCTGTGACATAGTGTTATCATGCACAATGAACTCATTCTTAAGTATTTGAACACCAAATGAAGATGTATAACATCTTCTCCAGGTATTTAAAAGATTTGTTGAACACACATGCCAACACTTGTGTCACTAAAAAGAATCATATATGAGCAATTCAATATGTTCACAATAACGAATTTAAGTGCAAGGACAATTATAAATGGAGTAAAGAGATCCTAAATTTCTATCTTTTGTACTCTGTGAAATTTTTATGAAGAGGAGGAATCGTAAATGAGAAACACAGCAGAAGAGGAAAGGGACGTGCTTTAAATAAGATGTAAGAGCATAGAAATTTATATGCAAAGTAGACATTGACTGGGTAACATGTAAGAGCTCCTGCCAGATGACAACGTGGCGCAACAATATGAAACTGAATGTTAGAACTTCAAATTCTATCTGCATAATGAAACCAAATCCAGATTCATTCTGTAGATAGATCTAATTTCAGTTGTAAGGATAGAAAAACTGTTTGCCCAAAGTATACTGAGGAGAAAGATTTCGTTATTATTTTTATTTTTATTTTGGGATCAAGAGAAAGAATGTTCGAAAGAAAATATGCAGACAATCCAAACCTGCATATCAAAACCAAATCCAGACTCAATACAGATACATCTAATACGAGTTGTGAGAATAAAAATTGTGTAAAAGAATAAATTGAAAAGAAAGATTATGCATAAAGGTTTAACCTTTGCAATGAGAGCATGAACGTTTAAAATTAAATATTCACAAAATTAACAATGAATTAAAGAGACAGGATTATCCTATAGAAAAATGAAGAAATTACCTCAATTGTCTTTCCATTTGATGCTGTAACAATATCTCCGGGCCTCATGCCTGTTCCACTTATCATATTCTCACAAGCTGCAACAATGAAATGAACCTGCATAAATATCATTTGCTATCAGGTTTTCAATCAATCTCTAAATGATTTAACTGAAATGTGATTTATAAATATTTTCAATTAACATAAAAGATAATAAGGAGACTGTAATCATGAAAATGAATCAAGTAAACGAAACAGCACGATGTCCTTGAAACAGTAACAAGGAAAAGAAATGAGTCACCTCTACTCCAGTTGGCTTGATTTGACCAAGAGCCTTTGCTGCACCCAATACGGCTGCTGAACCTCCCATGTCAAATTTCATGTGCTCAATGGAACAACCTGGTCCTGTCTTGATATTATAGCCACCACTGAAACATCAAGAAGAAAATTGAAGATTTTGCACTGCTGAGAAGCCCATGAAACACGGCGACAATATCCCATTTCAACCATATTTCTAGACAGAGTCTCTTTAAAATGTAAGTAAATTTTGGAATACATATTTATTCACATTTTGGAATACATATTTAT
Organism: Fraxinus sp. D2006-0159; assembly: GCA_903798375.1. Taxonomy (NCBI): domain Eukaryota; kingdom Viridiplantae; phylum Streptophyta; class Magnoliopsida; order Lamiales; family Oleaceae; genus Fraxinus; species Fraxinus sp. D2006-0159. Next base: position 20,178 of record CAIGRQ010175899.1, on the reverse strand, counting down.
TCACCTGTCAAACGTCAACCCCTTTCCAACTAGGGCCAGCTTGGTTTTGACTACTCCACCCGGAGGCCTGTAACATAAGTGTATGAAATGCGGAGGATTAGCAGATGCTGCTGCAACACCAAGATAAGAACCCATTTTTGATTCTTTGCACTGCTCTACATCCAAGATTGTTGCAGAAAGAACATCACTGTGCTCAGAAGCAATCCTTTTGGCCTCTTCTGCTAGTACTCCTGACATATCAAGTAACCAAGATATGAAGAAATATACAATTTAAAAGGTCACAGAAAATGAGATTCCCACCTTACACGAGAAAATTTCCAAAATAATCACTCTTTGATAGGTAATGGCAAAGTAATAGCAAACAGAAATAGGATTACCAACCAGGTGTGAGTACATTAGCAGGTGCATTTACTAGCTCTTTTCCAAAAATTATCCCAGAACAAACATCTTCCGCATTCTTGAGTTTTTTTTCTATCTCAGGTCCAGTGCCAAGACCAAGAATATCCACGGATTTGAGAGTCCCTCTTTTTGACTCAGACTTGAATCTATTGTCTTCATAAGTCCCCAATACAGATCCTTAGGCATTTGGAACATTCCCCCAAAATTAATTTTATGAATTAGCAACAAACTAACGTTGCAGGTCAAATGAGAAGGAATCTAGAAAAAGTACCAGTAGCTATTGCTGAAGCAAGGTGTAGCTTTGATTCAGTAGAAAGCTCTGCGGAAGAAGCAAGTATGATTGCAACATTACTTGCCTGAGCAGACTTAGCTGCTGCAGCAACTGCCTCACCAAGACTGCGATATGCAATAGTTGCTGATGTCGCTGATCCAAGGCCAATTAAACATACCTTTTTCAAGTTAAGATTGGGAAGCCTAAGAACTGTTGATTGTCCAGCCTTTGCAGTAAAATCCTCCTCAGATGATGCTTCAGACAACAAACCTCCTAATTGTGAATCTAGTTTTTGCAGGATTAAATTCTTGAACTTTGAATTCTCATCTTTGATCATGTCCGCCTCAGTTGTGCCTACTGCAAGTATGTCTCCTTTCCATTCTAACAAATCAATCTCTTTTGCCGCAAATGAGATCTTCAATCATTCAATAATACATGTCAAATTTAGTGATGCTGCAATTAATCCCCGAAAAATATTTAACAAAGAAAGCTGTACTTAGACATACAAACACATACCTATATATAAGTTTATGTAAGCACATGTATGCAAATGCATATATATATAACAAAAACTGACATGCACCTTTCACTTGCTGAATGATGCGTACAAACGGAAACAGTTCATTCTTAGAAATGTGCAAAGGGATTGAAACGTGGAACATATAAGACATAGATACCTCCAAGAAAAATTATAATAACAGCCCAGCTGAAATATTCAACTTCTTGCAGAATGTATCTCAAAAAAAATTGATGAAACGTTAAAAACAATTACTCCTCCTCATCAAATCCCCACAATCTTGATGGACATTTAGGAACCCAATAATACAAACATCACACACAAGCTTCAATTCAAATATATCAATCAAGATTCAAAAACTCGGGACTGCATTTATGTGAACAAAGATACACCCATAAATCTTAGTCGGTTCACTACAGGGAGCCTTTGATCTCTTCATAAATCCTGTTTGTAATGAACTCTCACGATAATCTTAATCTTAAGCAAAACAAATACTATCAAAGCAATATATACGAAAAGTATTCAGTTACACGGTTTCTTGACAGTAAAAGAATACCTTTGGGTGATCGATTTGGTTTGGTCGTGTGAGGCCAAGAGTGGCATTGGCAATTGAGTGAGCCATTCGCTTTGCCCTTCAGGAAGAGAAGTGTAGGACTACAGAAGATAAATCCCAGATGGGGCCAAACGGCAAATTCCTGAAAATCTAGGGACACGAGCGTTAGTAACAAGAAGAAGTTGAAGTTTGTAGACCTCTAATGGCAGCAATTTGTAACGTGTAACTGTTGTCTGTATTTATAGACGCAAATACTCCTGGCAGCAGTTAAAAAAGTGTTCGTCAGGGTGAGGTGTAATGGAGCAACCCTATAATTAATTATTAACGAGGAAAAAAGGTTTAGTTCTGTTTGACCATAATTGTATTTTATGTTATGTAAATAAAATCTCAATAGTTGACGAGTAATTGAAATAAAGAAGCGAAAATTGATGAAAACGGATGAAATACAAAGTTTGATGACCAAATTGGTGCTAAATCGGAAGAAATGTTACTTCATGATGTAAGAAGGAATAGCACTGATAGTATTGATGTGGATAAATTAAATATTCAAGTGACAGAAAAACTACCTCCACCAACTTCATTAAAGGGAGTGCGTAGTTTTCTCAGTCATGTAGAATTCTACAGGAGGTTTATCAAGGATTTCTCCAAAATCATCAAACCATTATACAGTTTACTTGAAAATGATACACGATTTAACTTTTTTGAAGAGTGTTTGACATCTTTCAATACTCTGAAAGAAAAGTTAATTTCAACACTAGTTATAGCTGCACTAGACTAGGGACTACCATTTGAGTCGATGTGCAACGCTAGAGACTCTGCAATAAGGTCAGTACTTGGTTAAAGAAAGGATAAAATTCTCCATGTCATCTACTACGCGAGCAAAACTTTGATAGAGGCACAACTAAAATATGCAAACTAGGAAAAGAGCTGCTAGCCATTGCATTTGCTTCGATAAGTCCAGATCATATCTCATGTGACAAAAAGTAATTGTCTACGCATATTGTGCACTTTTCCTTCAAGAGTTTGACTTGGAGATTCGAGACAACAAATGCAATGAAAATGTAGTAGCAGACCACCTTTCGAGGTTTGAATAGGCAGAACACAGGGATGAGGGCAATATAAAGAATTATTTCCCAAATGAGCATATATTTGCAGTTGAATGTGGGTCATGGTATGCATGCATAATGAATTACTTGGGTTGTAATGTGTTTTCACCTGAGATAACACGTCACCAAAGGAAGTTCTTTTCAGATTTGAAATACCATTATTGGAAGGATCTCATATTATACAAGAGGGGTGCTGATTAGATCATTCAAAGATGTGTGCCAAATGAGGAAATCCCTCAAATTTTGGAGTGTTGTCACTCTTCAGCTTACATGGGGCATTTTGGGTCTTTGGAGATAGGGATGAAGTTCTACAATTGGGATTCTATTGGCCCTCACTATTTAAGGATGCTCATGAATATGTGAAACATTGTGATCAATGCTAATGTACTTAGACTATCTTCAAAAGGTATGAGATGCCTTTGAATTCAATGCTAGAAGTGAAACTCTTCGATGTTTGGGGAATAGATTTTATGGGACCATTTCCATCCTCTTACAACAATTAGTACATACTGGTGGTAGTTAACTATGTATCGAAATGGGTAGAAGCAGTAGCAGCACCAACTAATGATGCTAGAGTGGTTGTTATTTTTTTGAAGAAAAACATATTCTTATGCTTTGGCACCCATGTAACCACTATTAGTGATGGGGGTAAATACTTGTGCAACAGGCTTTTGGAATCAGTGTTGGCAAAATATAGGGTAAAACATTAGGTTGCTACACTTTATCATCTCCAAACAAGTGTCAGGTTGAAGTGTCAAATAGAGAGCTAAAGAGAATACTGGAGATGACAGTGAATGGCTCGAGAACTCATTGGTCAGAAAGCTTGATAATGCATTGTGGGCATACGGACTGCTTACAAAACACCAATAGGCATGTCACCATATCGACTTATGTTTGGGAAAGCTTGTCACTTTCCAGTGGAGTTGAAACACTGAATATATTGTGCAATAAAGTAGCTGAACATGGACATGACATCAGCTAGAGAAAAGATGATGCTACATCTGAATGAATTAGATGAATTCTGGATTGATGCTTTTGAGAATGCAAAACTTATAAGGATAGGACAAAGAAACTGCATGATAAATACATCCAGAGGCATGAGTTCACTCTGGTCAGAAAGTACTCTAGTTCAATTCTAGGTTGAAACTTTTTCTGGGAAAATGCACTCTAGATGGTCTGAACCATACACAATTGTTGGAGTAGTTGAGGCGACTCATGAGACAAAGGCACTTTCAATGTAAATGGGCAGCGTTTGAAAGCATATTTGGTTGACCATTTTGATAAAGAAAAGTCATTCACCTAACTTCACACTCCGAAATGATCAAGTTACCAAATCTAACTAAAGACTATAAATTAAGAACTTATTGGGAGGCAACCCAATTTTCTAACCATTTTATTTATTTTGCTTCCCGTATTGCATTGCAGATACTGTCATTTTTTATTTATAGATGCATTAGTTATATGCACATTTAAATTCAGTTTAGGGTTCATCTTCATCGTTGACGCTTAACCTAGTTAAATGAAAACATTAATTTATTTTGATAAAGAAAAGTCATTCACCTAACTTCACACTCCGAAATGATCAAGTTACCAAATCTAACTAAAGACTATAAATTAAGAACTTATTGGGAGGCAACCCAATTTTCTAACCATTTTATTTATTTTGCTTCCCGTATTGCATTGCAGATACTGTCATTTTTTATTTATAGATGCATTAGTTATATGCACATTTAAATTCAGTTTAGGGTTCATCTTCATCGTTGACGCTTAACCTAGTTAAATGAAAACATTAATTGAGTCAAAACAAGTTTTCTTTTTATTCTATTGATAGTTTTCTTCCCCTTTTGATAAGTGACATCAGGAGGAGTTTATCAAAGTACAAGTTGCGTTAAATTGACAAATAGCTCCTCATACATTCGATCGAAAAATTTGGGGAGTGCATTCTTCCATTTTTTCCCTCCCACTTATATTCCTACTTATACTTATGACATTGAGGATAAAGTCAATCTTAAGTTTGAGGGTAGAGAATTTTTTTTAAGTTTTTACCTTGAGTGCATTTTTGAGTGTTTGCTTTTGTTTTGTTTTTGTTTTTGTTATTGCGTATATAATAGGAAAAAAAATTAAGTTGTAAATTTTCAAAAAATATTTTCTTGTTTTAGGTTGTGTATTTGTGTGGGTTAGATAGTCTGACCGGCAATGATAATTAAATTTGAGTTTTTGTTAATTTATGAACCGTGGATAAGTTACATACTTAAGTTGATTGATTTATAGCCTTGCAGAACTTGATATTATATGCGCAATAGAATTGAGTTTTACATCATGATGTAATAAGCTGATTCATATGCTGGATAGATTGATAGATTTATATAGATATATATACCTAAAGCTATTTTAAATTAATGATCCTTAGACCAAATTTAGAACAGTTTGGGAGTGATTTTATTGTTGTAGGAAGATACGAATGTGAATGAGGATTCCTTGTATGAAAAACTTATGCGTAGATTGTCTTAGATTAATGGGATACAAAACTTGAAATTCGGTTTGCTTAATTACGTGTTTGATAAAGGACATTGTACTAATTAAGGCATAAATTTTTGAAATTTGAAACTTCTCTCTGAAGCCTTTTCGACTCAGGTTTTTAAGCTTGTAAGAGTGTTTAAAACTTTGTGTCCTAAAATCATTTGATTTAGGAGTTATCGACCTAAAACATGTTACACAGGTCACCTAGAAAGTAAAATGAGATAATGTAAAAAAATAGAAACTTTGAAAAAAGCAATTGCATGAAACAGAAGATACATCAAATGCCCTAGTTAAGTCCCAAACACTTATTTGAGAAAACTTGACTTTTGATGAGAGATTATTCCTAATCTAGTCCTAGAGGTCGAAGCAATCAAATAATTGGAAAATCATTGTTTGTTGATATGTTGACTTGCAACTAGTGATGTCTACCTGAACTAGAGAGGTTGAAGATAATAATGAAAAATTAAACCTTAGATTGCATGCTGGAAAAAGAGTAAAAAGAATAAGTTGGTAATGTGTGAAACATACGAGAGATGAAATGATATATTTGATCACATGGGGTCAGGAATTGAAATAACTTATAAATTCATGATTGTCTACTCAGTCCTTCACACACGTGTCAGTTTTGCATTTGAAGAGTGGATATTGGTTTAGTATTGTGACTTTGAAACAGTTTGTAGATTTAATATGTGACTTCAAATCTTGAGGTAAAATTTAGATTGTCTAACAAAATATTTTTGCATGCTTGCACTCTTGTTGTTATTTAGGTTATAGTTTTGTTTGAGAATAAACAAATGTTTAAGTTTGCGGTGTTTAATAAATATATTTTATATATTTATTCGATGTCTAAAATGTCGATATTTGATAGTTCTTTTGATAAAATACGTCATAAATTGTTGTATTTTATATTATATAGGTACAACTCAATGGTTGAACGATAAATTGAAAGAAAGAAGCAAAAAATGGTGAAAATGGCTAAATCCAAAGTTTGAGAATCAAATTGTAAATATTCAATAGTTGATTCGGACGACAAGACGTTACTCTGAAGATTGTTAGGAGACGATTAAACGGAATTAAAACTAAAAAAAATGGAATGTGATCAAAATATTATTAAAATCAATTTCCAATTGCACAAATTATATTCTAATTTTTTAGCCGGATATTGATACCAATTTTTCCACAGTAAACATTTGAAATGGAAAGGTTATATTTCTAGCAAATTTTTATCCATTTGAGTTATATTTCCAACGTAGTTTGAATCGTCTCAATCGGATATCAATAGAGAATGTTATGACCAAAATACTAATTGATGTGCAGAGACAAAAACATGTGCACACAAAGGCAACTTTCATTTTTCAATTGGAACTATTTTGGAAATCAATTTAGACATGATTTTAAACCAATTTTCAATTCCTACAAATATCTAACAAAAGAATATATACGAGAGACCTCTCATATACATATCATACTCTAATATTCATCGATTATTATTATCAAAAGAGGATAATTTATAAATTTTTTTTAGAGAATTGAAGGGGACTTGCAAGAATTCAACCAAGTGAATATTTAGACTTGATTTTTGGGCAAAGAAGAAAATGCGCAAGTGGAGATTCATCAAGAAACCATTGAAGATATTTAAGATTTGAATATTCATTTTCATCTTCTCAATTTATCAAAATCTGGATTATATCTTTTCACTTAAATATAATTTCTTATAATTTCGATATGTTATGCTAGATTTATACATTGTAAGGAGGGATGAGATGAACTCTAGTTATAATATTTTTAGTTTTTTATTAATTATTTTGACTTTCATTTGATTTGATTTGTGGATATTTATTATTTTTCTATCATCATTTTCAATTGTTTAATCATTAATTGAATTGTTATTGAATTTTATTATTATCAAGAAAGATAAAAAGATTAAGCATAATATAATAAATATTGTAAGATTCGATAGATGATAAAGATATACCTCTATGCTTTATATGATTTCAATTGGTGTTCTAGAACTTGTTAATGCATTTATCATGTTTATATTTCATCGAGAGATAGAAATGTCACATGAGATAAATAAATTAGATCGTTATCGAGAGAAATTTTTAATTAAATTAGGAACATTGACGAACATGAATGATTTCAAATTGTTACTTTAATTGTTACACTAAAAATGGAATAATAAGATAATTCGACATCTTAGCAATGCATCTCAAATATTTGAAAAACACATTTACTTATTTTCATTAGTTTAATCGATAATTTATGAATTAGTATAGAAAACAATCACAAAATATGTTTGCTACTCAATTAAAATTGCAATTAATTTTAATTCGATCAAACACATAGTTCTCGTGGGTTCAATATTCTATTCATCATTATATTACTTGAACACGATCTTGTACACTTGCAGGTTTTTAAACGATCACTGCACATATACCAAAACTTTTTCTCTACTTTTTAACTACGCATTCTGCAAAAAATCATTATTCAAAACTCCATTATACCCAAATAATGATTGTCAACATGGGCTTAAAAGGAAATTTTGAGATCAAAAGTTATTTTTGAACTCATTTGATTAATTTTATAAAAATAATTATTTTAGTTAGAAGAATTCTTTAAGGAAGTCGGCTTAATATGACTTTCCCTAAAAATTATTTAGAAATTAGTTTTCAAACATTACATAAAGTAATTTTCTCATCAAACTTTTTTATAAGAAACAAAAATTATACCAAACATATCCTAACATGTTTTGTATTCCAAATTGAAATGTACTGGGGAAGGTAGAGTGGACAGCAATTTGGTCCACCAACATAATAATGCATATGGCATATTATGATAATTTAAGTTTTTTTCCTTTTCTAAAAAATTAAAATATACGTATTGCCTCGAACTACTCTAATACAAAAGGAATTTTGAAGTCTCGCTCACTATATACAGCATGAAGCCAGCATTTTCAAGATTAAAAATATTATCTGATTATAATTTTCAATATTCTACATGTTTTATCTAAATATTTATTGGTTATTCTATTTTAATATTTAAAGGGCAGTAGTTCTCTATTCAAAAATAATGGCAGCTGAGTCGGCACTGTTTGATGCTCCAACTTGATAGATATCCTGTTATGGTACCAATCATGCTCATTCATGGATTTTTTATTTTTTATTTTTTTTAATGACTATTTGAAATATAAATGTTGAGATTTTTATTTCCCATTAGTATAATAATTAATAATGTCTCAATTAGTGGGTTTTATTTCATTTATACAACCAGAGGTCACATATGACAAAATACATCTCAACGTGTCCCCATTCAACGTAGAAAACATGTCGCTTATGGTTGATATGTTGGACTAAATAAAACTTCCACTCATAAGTAAATATGTTATGCCGACTAAGAAGTGCATCTTCATAGCTCATTCGGTAGGTTTAACACACGCATCTTTCATCCTCTCTGCAATCGACACATATAGTTGCACGTTGCATTGGCAAAGAAACCCATCCTTTGTCAAAGGCGATATGAAATGAATTTGAAGGACCTTTCTCTAAAAACTTAAACTTCAAGGTGATTTTAACATGATGTCAAATCCGCACACAAAGTTCAAATCTCGCAACCAACTATTTGTGAAATTTTGCTCAAAATCAACCTTCGATAAAAGGACACCTGATTCATTTGATCCACACTAATGTACAAAGTTAACCAAATCAGTTTAACACACTACCACAATAACCAACCTATGCCAAATTACCGATACTAAAGCTAAAATAAGTAGAAAATACAAGAAAAAATAAAGAGCAAAGAATCAAATAAGATTATTTGAAGTTACATGCTTCCATTAAGAGAGTTGCATCATAATAACTCTTCCAGTGGTGTCTACCCCCACTTTGAAGCGCACATTCGGTTTCAACTAGGCTTTATTTCAAATCCATCCTCACCAGGGTTTGTTCAGATCCCACTGTTTTCCCCCGTCCAGATTCAATGCCTAAACTTTCAATAGATTTCTTATTAGTTACGCTTCACTTTCATTGATTTGCACAGAACCCGGAGATGCAGAAGCAACTAGAGGATCACTGGTTGGGCCACGAGTTTTCTTTGGAACCGGCATTTCATGATCATGTACTCCTGTGTATGACACTATTACAGCACTTGAACTATCTGTAGCCCTCTCAATGTGCTTTCTAACAGGACATCCAGCTGATGTACATCTGTAGTAGTTCCTGAAATTCACTCAACAGAGGTTACTACATAAGATAGAGCTTGCAGTAGAAATAATTTGGATAATATACTTCCAAAAATTTAAATAATAAATTAAAACATTATGATTTAAAGTGAAAGGTTCAGAATAGAGAGGAGGATTTGAACTGATTCATTCATCGTGTACTTTTACAACCCGCAAAGTACCAAAGGATCCTCCAATTTATGATCAAGTCTGTAGTTAAGGTCACTGACATGATGGAAGTCTTCAACCTCATGTTTTAATAGGCTTGTGAATTTGCCAGATATCTACAGTTGACATTCACCTTTTGCTTTACATTCTAAGATTCGCATAGTGTGTACAATTTTGAGCATGTCTTGAACGTAGTGAAATGGATTAAACTCGGTGCACAGGACAAGAGATGAACTATTACAACGGAAATTCCCATTTTCTTATTATGTCAGAAAGAGAGAGCAGGAACAATATGTCTAGGATAGAGGTAGTGATGTGATTGTAGAAAGGCAGCCATCTAAAGTTCTAAACCAGATAACCCCACGTCCAAAGAGAGGCTTTTTCTTTCTGATTTTATTTAATTTGCATCTATCTGTCTACAGTTGTAAACCAGGTGAGCTATAATTGAATTATGAATTTAATGTCAGAGAGTTACATATGCGCACTTCGTGTTATAAGGTGAATGCTACCTAAAAAGGTTATACATGGGATTCTGCAGCATTAATTAGACTGCTATCTGTATTAATGATTTATCCCTAAGTACTGTTCAAATCTAAGTTGGGAGCCCATGTCTAGAAATCTACTCTATTGCGCCTTCTCTAATAAACAGAACCTGCAATCTAGAGTCACAGAGTTGTACGCAATTTTGTCAAAATACAATCTAGTTATTTTACTATGGATCAAGGTTGGAGGGATCATTCGAACAGCTAAAGGAAGAAGGTATTCCAGATATCAGAGAAACTTATGTATTATTCACAAGTAAATAAACGAAAGTATACAAAGATTTCAACTGTGCAATTCAATGAAGTGAGTATTATTTAGAAATTGCATGGACTAAAAAGAGACTGTATCATACTAGAGGAAGCTCTAATTTTATTTTACTGTGGATCTCCATAAAAACTCATTGAATAGGGGAATTTCTCTAGAATACATGGATCGGAAGAATCAAGTTCATTTCGAAAAAGAAATCATGCTTCTTTTAGAGATGTGTATAAATCAAGAGCCAGCTTTTTTGGGGGATGAGTCCCCTTTAAATTCTACAAGAAACATTAGTGCCTCTTGTCCTTTAATAATCTCTCTCCCTCACTTTAATCTTCTTTTCACTTTAGTTCAATTTTCTACATTATACTGTTATATATGCAGATACTTACCGATACAAACTATTGAGTTAATCGAGGGCCCAAAATGTTATCTGACTTTTAGTCATTTTTCATGTCTAGTAACCAGGTGATGTGTATATAACTAACAGATTTTGGTACCATTGTTGACCAGTTGTGCTCAAAAAGACTTGCTACCACAGATGATCTCACATGTACTTGAGTAGGTCTATGAATGTGTGTTTTTTTCTTTCCCCCCCCTTTTTTTTTGGGCAGGGGTGCCAAGTGTGAAATGTAATTATTTATGTTTACCCTCATGCAAATCAGGTTCATAATAATTTCCAATTTGAAAAATCACTTTAATTACGAAAAATTAGAAAAAGAAAGAATTATTATGCGATTTCAGGTTGACATGCAGAGGGAACAGAGACAGAAACTATCAGAAATGCAGTCTATAATGAAGTTTCTCATAGTTCTCAAAAACTGGGCAGTTAGGGAAAAAATAATGAAATAAATCTAATAGAAACTGGGAATTCACCTTGGATGATGGTTCCCTTTCACCATCTTCTGTCCATATTTGCGCCACCTGTAGCCATCTCCTGATATCCCCACATCACCAGCCTCCTCAACAACAGTTTTGGGTTTCTTTCCAGGTTTGGTGATTGTTACCATATCACCGGTGACACTTTTCTTCTGCCTAGCAATTCAAAGGGTGAAATAGCATCAGATCTATTTGCTAGCAAACTATCAGCTGGAAATGAAACATAGTTAACATAATTTGAAAGGCAATGGCTGTCATTTAATCAGCAACTTGCCTTTTTTTAAGTTCAAGTTCATCAACATGTTCTTCCTTAGTACTAATTTCCACGGTCTCATCAGAATTAGTTGCATCCTGTAGCTTTGTCTCAGGTATCTGAGCCATCTCCATTGACGGTTTTTCCAAAGAGGAATCATTAATAGCTCTTAGTGGACGAGCTTCATTGTCACTCTCATTGGCCGGCATGACTGATAACGCATGCCTACTTTCCCTTGTGCAGTTTACCTTTTGAGGCGGATCATGATTGTGATGACTTCTATAAACAATCTCAATGACATTGCCAAACTGATCACAACACTCAATCTTCTTGGCATAACATTCAGAGAATGTACATCTGTAATAGCTCCGAGAACCTTCAGGACTCTTTACTTGCTTTTGACCATATTTCCGCCAATTGTACCCATCAGTAGAAGTCTTCAGCTTAGGTGCTGATAGCAGTTTCGGGTTTGAAGAATTCTGCCTGTCCTGTTCTGCCAGGCATGAGTTGTTTCTGTTCTCTATAGATGATGATTTTCTTTCTTGTAAAACTGAACTTGAACCTGGTGAAATGTTTTGTGAAGCAGAAGTTGGGGAGAGATTCAACTTGGACGGACAATCAGAAACCTTTATCTGATTGTGTGTCCCAACATGGGGAGATTGACCAGTAGTACCAATTAAAGGTTCCTCAAGGGTGACTCTTACTTGATCCTGAGGTAATTAAGAATAGGAGGATGAAATTATGTAATCAAATCTACTGTATATCATCAATGATGTGCAGTGTGCCTCTGTTAAATATAAGAAATAAAAGTTGAACACACATTAAGTCAACAACAGACATGCTTTATGTATAAACAAAAAGTAAGCATAAGTTTTCATCAGCCATTCCGTCAAGTGGGTGAAAGATTTTTAAAAGCCAAGATGTGCATGATAACATGAATTAATGAAGCCAGTTGTTGCTGCAGAGACATTGCTTCCAGAATACATAAATGCATAGATAAATTATCCATTCACTTCAGAATAACAGGTCTGATTAATATGAAAAATCGCAATTCAAGCAAAGGCACTTCCAAACACTGTCATTAGCCACTACTTTTTATGCAATATAAATAAATGAGATCTTTATCTAGTTAGAGACGTTACAACAGTTCCAGCATCAGAAAGTGCGATTCATACATATGCCAATTAAAGAAACGCCCTTCAAGACTAGAGGGACTGGAACGTCCCAGAAACAGACGTCTACTATAAGAAATAAAACTACTCAGATGCTGTCATTTAGCCACAACTTTTTTTATAATATAAATAAAATGAGATCTTTATCTAGTTAGCAATAAAACCTTACAACATTGTCAGTATCAGAAAGTCCGATCATACAGATGCCAATTAAAGAAAGGCACTTCCAGACTAGAGGGAATGAAACTTCCCAGAAACAGTCGTCTAGCCACATTCTTCTTTTTTTTTTTTAGAAAAGATTAAAATGAAACCATGTAACCTGTATTCAACCAACATATACTTTGCGAACTCATTCAAACTCTATATGGTAAGGGGAAAAAATGAGGGAATATAAGTCTCTAAATATGAAGATAAGTAAAGAACAAACACAGAATTCTAGCAATAGCAGTATAATAGGTACAGAATTCTCATAATGAAAGCTGAAACAAATGTTAACCATTCAAATAGAAAAAGAAGACATCCAATATGCAACACTTACAGATTAGCTCATCGATTATTCATGCATGTAAAATAAATTCTCATTCTTCATTCTTATGCAATCCACTTCCACATAGCTTATTTATTTTATCTTTTTATGTCAAATTAATCTAATCAAGAGTCTATATCAATAAATGAATTCAACTCACTTTCAAGAGAAAATATTTGCGAAAAGAACAATTGCAATCCAATAAATTTTATCGTATGAAAAATCCAGAAATCAAATTTAATCTGAAATTATTCGAAAAAAGGACCACGCAACTTGCTGCTAACCTTTAATTCATCATCCGAGACTAGCGGTTGCAGAGAATATTCCACCGGCACCTCTGCCAACAAAAATTCATCGGTCACCAAGCTTTACTCTAACGTACACAAATGCACACGAAAATTTTATCGGAAAAATTCAGTTAAAAATTATAAATAAAATGCACCGATTATGAAAGGAGGAATCAGAGGTACCGGAGAGATGCTCAGATGAGAAACTAAAATTGGATTTGAAATCACTCTCCGACAATTGAGCGGACGGAAGAACTTCAAATTTAGAATCTTTTGATTCTTCTGCTACTCCAATTGAAGTGCTCTGAACTGGAAAATAACTAGTTTCTCGACTCTGTTCATCATCTTTCCCAATTTTTTCTTGTGGCTTCAAGTTTTCCATCTCCGTCCCTTCCAGAGTTTTTGAGGCCTGTTCATTCATTTCCGTGGCCAGATTCCCACACACACTCCAGAGTGTAAGTGCGTATTTTGTGACGAAGGAGAAGAAGAAGAGGAAAGACATCGTAAAAGCTTCCCCTTTCTTTATCGAACCGTCCATGTAAAATGACAAAATTAGGCCTTATTGAGATATTATTTACGGAGAATGAAGGAGGATAATGAATGGACAAAGGTTGTAAATTGTCATTTTAAAGTTGGGAGTTGGCGAGTGGCGTGGAGTTAGGATTTTTGGAGTGGAAAGTATGGGAAATTTGATTACAATTAAAATTATGCGATTCGGGAATTTATTCCGGGTTTGGATTTTTGTGCGGGTTTCTGGGCCAGTTGTTTTGACTAGTGTTGAATCTGGTTCTTGTACTAATGTTACAATAATACCCTTAGGCCGGCAAAATAATTACACTAAACAAAACGGGAAAATTGGCATTGCAGGAGAGAGGGAAAATATGAATTATTTTTTAGGGGTTATATTATCACTACAATTTTTATTTGATACATCATATTTTAATTATAGTTAAGTTTATCTATCTTTACTCATTGTAGTAAGTATTTTTTAAATTTTTTTCGTCGAATTCTTATCCCCAACTTTTTATTATTAGTATGTTTCATCCTTAAGGATGATTTATATAAAAAAATATTTACATGCTTTAAAACGGGGGAAAAATATTTTTCGCACTTTTATTTATTTATTTTTTAAATATGATGAAAATAAGTTATTTTACGCCTCTTTAACGAACTTTTGGATATAAAACTATTATTAAATACAAAATGTGTTAACTAATGAGAAATTTGGGGATAATAATTTCATGAAAAATCATTAAGAACATAAATACTATAATGATGAAAGATTAAGAATCTTAAGTGCAATTAAAATATTATGCAAGAAATAAAATTTGTGATGTGAATATAATTTCATTTTTTATCTTTGCTTTTAATATTCTTTATTTTCCAAGTACCAAATAGATTTAGGGCTTGTTAGACATAATTTATTTAAAAATTATTTTTTCGACTCTAATCTTTCATTAAATGAGAAAGTGGAGAGAGGCAACGAAGTAGAAAGGAAAAAGGGTAACTCAAATTGTTACACTTATAAATCACGTGACATGTTCAGACGAAGGGGTTCTTATACATGCATGAATAATTGATTGAACCTTAATTAAACAATTACATATTGGCTTGGGTTTGAGCCCATTTCATTAGACCCATTTGACCTCATTTATATGTGTGTGTGTGGTGTGAGTGAGTTTCATTCGCAATAAAGTATGTTTTATAACCCTAATCAAATCTCATCTCCTGTCTCTTGCACTCATTTTCTCTCTTGTCTAGTCATTGATTCGATCGTTGGAGTGCAACCGATCGTCAAATTCTTTTCTCAATCGTTGGCATTTGCCACCTAGCTGGGTGTTTCAGTATATAGTGATGTCTACGTAAAAAGGATGCGGTCGAGATGTTGTTGGCGCATTTTTCGAGGTTAATGAACGGTTAAAAAGTACAACCCTTTTTCTCTAAACATGCAACCATGAACATCTTGTCTCCATCATATTAAATGTTGAACCAATGGACAAAAGCAAGAACCATGCGGTGAAGTTTCTCAGTAGGTTGCGGGTGGCAATGACTAAAGTAACGACAATTTTCATAGTTTTAAACACCTTACGACAGCCTCAATGGAAAGGCCGAATGCTACAACAGCCTCAAGTTAGGCCGAAAGTTGCAACATTTCATGAAACAAGTTGCCCACAAATCTATAATCCAATTATTACAGCAACGTGTTTTATAGATTGTTGATGAACTAGTGAATGAATAGTAAATGTTCATGACAATATTTTATTACGATCGATATGTATGCCATGTTATTTATATTTTCATTTCATTATTGACAACGTATCATCTGTTATGATACATGATATACTCTCTGCATGGTCATTCGTGGAGAAGTTTAATTTAATGTTATTCACGCTATCATCATTAGTATTTGGAGGGGTCAAATAGATCTTAGTTTACTTTGTATATGTACAATGGAGATATTATGTTATATTGTAAGTTGATTTAGTCCATATTACAGAAAAGATGCTACTGAATTTTTGACAAATTATATACAATATCTATCTTTGAAGGCAACCTGTAAGCTTTTGCTTATTCAGACTCACACAAATATTTTTGAGGCAGTTCGTAAGTCTTCATATATTGGAGTGATTTATATTCTCAGGGTAATTCGTTAGCCCTCACATATTTGGGATCGATTCATATTTTCATGGCAATTTATAAGCCCTCATTTATTGGATATACTCATATTTTTTAGGTAATTTGTAAGATTTCGTTTACTTAACAACTTATATTTCGAAATACGACTCACACATGAATCATGAATGTACAACTCAAACTTGTGGACTATCATTATACTTATAACTTACGTTACAAGCTCAGACGGAGGGGTCCTATATATGCCGACATAGCATGTGTCGGCATCGACTATTCAACTAATTGGACATATTTACTTAAAACAATTGCATCTTGGCTTGGATTTTGGCCCATTTCATTAGCATCCACTTGGTTTATTTACATTTTCCTATACATATATGAGTTTCATTCATGATAAGGTATGCTTTTTAATCATAACCAAACATTTTTTCCCGTTTCTTGTACTCATTTTCTCTTTCGCCCGGCCGTTGACTTGACTGTCGGAGTGCAAACAATCGTTGGACATTTTTCTCGATCGACGGCCTTTGCCTCCTAACGTATTGTTCCAATGTGCGAGTGAATTCTACGTAGGGGGGGTGATCAGAATTCTGTTGACGCATTTTTTGAGGTCAACCCAAATCCTTCTTAATTGAGCCACATTTTTGGAGGTTGCTTATTTTATTGTCATTAATACGTATTTATTCTCTATTTTCTTCTCTCTTCAAGTAAAGCTGTAATATCAAAACTACAATTAGGGTGCTGGTTAATTTCATCGATGGCCACTGTACTTTCATTCAAGTTTCAATTAAGTCATCGTACTTTTATTTGTGTCTACTAAATCATTACGCCTATGTTTGGCCATCCTTTTTTTTTTTCAAAAACTCATTTTCAACTACACATTCTCCCATAATAATTTTATATATAAATCAATTTTTTCCTTTATTTTTTAATCACACATTCTCCAACAAAACACTATTCAAAAATACATTTTGACCTCAAAATGGGACTCAAACATGGGTATTTAAACTATAAACTATAATAATATTTTAATGGTTTTCAAGTTTAAGGAGTAAAAAAGTTATTTAATTAGATAGATTGTGAATTGGGGTATAGAAATCGACCAATGTAGTAGTTGCCACAATTTAAAGTGTTGAGTTGGCATAACATATTAGTAATTGATAGCCACATTAGCGGTGTGACGTCTACACCCACGTCATCAACAATTTCTTTTTCTTTTTACTTGTAATTTTTTTCACTTTATTGCATAAGGACACAGAAAGATGGATTAAGAGACCAAATTACATGAAAACATCAAGTGTTCTTTGCCATTCTCGTACGGGACCATATGTCCATACTTTTTACATTTTTTTTCTTCTTTAAAGATAAAGGTCATTATTGTGCATCATATGCTATGATATTGTAGGTGAATTCGGTGACACGATGAATTGAACATGATTAGACAATGTCTTTCTCTTTTAATTATATATAGTGTTGTCCAGTGTTCAACATATTAGGCATGCTTTACAGTAACTAAAGCACTTCTCAAGAACTAACTATAATATCGCCGCAAGAACTTCATGAGCTTATCCAATTGGGAAATGAAAACCAACTGCATTTAGTCTCGAATTCCCCCTATACGTGCAGAGCTGATTGAACGTTATAATCTTTTTGAAGTCAATTAGAACAAATGTCAAATGCCTCATTATCAAACTAGCTTAAGCAGATATTAAATATCACGATAAATAGCGTGAACCATCACATTTAAAAACTTAAGTAAAAGGGATCAAACGTATTCATTTTTCTTGTTAACATGATGTCACTTCATGGCATGATATATATTATTTAAACAAATGAATGTCATGTGCGCAATGCATGTTGACAAATAACTAAACTCATTTAAACTTTTAAGTTATTAGGGAAAGTCGTGTATTCACTCTCTATCAAATGATACCGCTTGAGACTTTTTCGAATATATATTAACAAATCAAGCTCTAAAATATATCTTTGTGTGTGTGTGTGTGAATTTGCTGTATAGAGTTGAAATGATCAGTTCATAGTTGATTTTCATGGTTTCTAGATTCTTAAATCTCGATTTTTGTCAATTGAAATAGTCGATTTTAATTGTTTTGCTTGTAACAGAAATGCCCGTATGGCTGTGCATATTACCACCTCAACCTCATCATAGATATAATATTTTTCTAATATTAATGCCTAAGGATTATGAAACTCCAATTGCAATATGTTCTCTACTTTAGTGTCATTTCCGTCAATTTCATTTGCTCGGAATATGGTGGAAGGGTTTGCGAAGAACATAAAGTTCATCACTCGACATGATCAAAGTATACTAATATTTAGAAAATTACCATAAATCCTACATTTTACATACCAATTTCAAAAATTAGTTGTTTTTATTTTTCTTTCAATAATCAGGTATAAATATTATTTCAAAAATCAATCTGTCTCTCTCTCTCTCCAAAAGTAGCTCTGGCAGTCGTCTTCTCCCGACTTAATCTCTCTCTCTCTCTCTACTCTCCCTTTGTACAAAAATTGACGCTGCTAATCATCTCCACCACCACTTGTTATAGCCATCACTTCCACCTCGCCCCCGATCGAATATCTAAGCTCAACTATGGCGATGGGCCCAATCTTCTAACCCAAAGCGATAATGTCTTTATCCCTCACCTCCTCCCTAAACTACCGCTTCCAACTACTCTCCATCACGAACACCTTCATATCTTGAAATATGTCATAAAAAATAATAGTTGATGGTGGTTTGGTGGATATTGTGGTGGTGGGTTGTGATGTGCAGATATGCATGGTAGTGATGGTGGTGGTAAGGTGGTAACGACATTTAGCTATAGCTATGCATGGTGGTTTAATTTGTTGCGTACAGTTCCTTGTGATGGTAGTGCAGTGGTGGTGATGGTAAGGTGATAGCAACATTTGGATGGTAACGATGGTGGTAAAGTGGGGTGGAATGAAGAGCGATTGTGATCAAATATTTGGATAATTGTGAATAATAACAAGGGTAATTAATGATCAATAAATAGTATGTGACCTCAAAAAATGTGTGATTTGCAACTAAATTTGTAATTGTGATCCACAATCTCGTTATTGTATGAAATCTAAAATCAAGGTGGTGCCGACAATATAACATTGTGTCACACAATTATGGTGATGGTGGGGCTGGTGGTCCATGTTCCTTTTAACGATGCCAATGGATTGTAACAAGATACATTAAGGATAGTAAGGTGGTTCGTCGATAGGGCTAGCAACTATGGCGTGTAACAATGTTTGTTACAATGGTGGCGAAGAAAACTATAGTATAACGATGAATGTTATAAATGGTGGTGATGAAGATGGCCTTAGTGGCGGCAAAAATATACCATAAAATGTGTTAAAACTTGCAAGTGATGGCGATGACGATGAAAATAAGTGGTGAAATGTTTATTACATAATTCAACAAAAAATAAACCGTATTACAGAATTTAATGTATTAAAATTATAAAAATATAAATAAATGAGAAAAATAAATGTTTGATAGTATATTTGAAATTAGTAAACTTTTGCCATGCATTTGTGAATTATTCCCTTATTAATTTATATCTAAAAGTTCAATTATCCAATCTCAATCCAAGACTAATTCACATATAATATCAATCCCCAATTCAGATCAAGAGCCTGTTTGGTTTGGATTTTACAATACTACAGTAAATCAATTCTCATTTTTCAACCACACATTCTTCAATAAAATAATATTTTACATCACATCAATACTTTTTTCTTTTTTTTCAACCACACATTTCCCATCATATCACTATTCAAAATCAATTCTTCCTCCAAAAAATCTAAACCAAACAAGCTCTTAATGTAAGAATTCAAAAAACGATTTTTAATCTC
>CAIGRQ010175877.1:0-24512 GCA_903798375.1 Fraxinus sp. D2006-0159 | reverse complement strand
GAAACCGATGAGATGAGATAAGGAACATACATGATTGTGGAAGGAGGATGAACAGTAAATCAATTTCTCGTGTTTTCCATTTTTGCTCGATTTTACTGGAAAACAGCCAGCCGTTTTGCGTTTTCAGTGTAAAAAATTTTTTCGTTTTCGAAATTGCGTTTTCGAAAATAGTAAAGAGAACGCGTTTTTCCCGTTTTGAAAAACCGAAAACGATTTCAAAACGTTAAAGAGAACGGCCCCTAACTTTTTCTTCTTTTTCAACCACACATTCTTCATCAATCTACTATTCCAAAATGAGTAATGCTATTCATCCCTATTGAGATTACAAATACAGTCTATGTGATGTTAATGAGATATTAAATGATATGTGAAATTAAATAAGTCATTTAATCTTATTTACTTTCACTTTTCATTTAACCTATCACTTAAAGTCATCTAAACTGTATATATAACCCAATAAGGAAAAATAACGTTACTCTTCCAAAATACATTGGCTCGGAAAGAAAATTGGACTCTTTCAACTTGGAACACACGGTAAATTGCATCCACGGAGAGAGGAGCACAGGACGGAGAGATGGCTCATGTAGTGAGACCGCTAATACAGCTGCAGCGGTGGCACCACCATTTCTCCGCCGGCGCAGTATTGTATCGTATCCTAAACCTACACTTCCCTTCACCACGTTCATCTAACAAGCTTCCGTTCTTCGCATTTCCTCCCTCCCTAAATCACCGTGTGCATTTCCGCTCACGCGCTCTTAAAGAGCATGATTTTCCTTCGCCTTCCGGCTCCAATGATAGCGATAGCGACTCCTCCGATATAATAAATAAGAGCCGTAATGAGAAGAAGCGCGAGGCTCGCCGCGCCGTCCGCTGGGCCATGGAACTAGCCAATTTCTCTCCTCTTCAAATCAAACGCATTCTCAGGTACCTTGTCCGAAATTACGCATTCATAAATCACTCTTCGTTGCAAATCATGACGAAGTATCATGATAAACTCTGGCTTTGGCTTGTTTATATGAATGCAGAGTGGCGTCGCTTGAACAAGAGGTCTTCGATGCTCTCATGCTAGTAAAGGTTGTTGTTTCATCTATCTCAATAAACATGTATTTTCATGAACTGAACAAATTTTAGTTTTGGCGCGTTTTATATTTTCTGTAATTTTGATGTCTTTTGGTAGATAAATTGTTTGATTGTTTGTCTCAGAGGCTAGGTCGCGATGTTCGAGAAGGGAAGCGAAGGCAATTCAATTATATAGGTGAGCAATGCCTAAAAGATCAATTTTTTCTTGCACTTTTGGAGTCTTTACTCTGTAATTAATGATAAACTAGGATCGTGTGTTGTGTTTTCTTGATTAATAAAGCTTATGCTGGTAAAAAAATAAAATCTATAATGTCTTCTGTGACTTGTGAGAAATTGATGAAGTCATTTGAATGGATTTATCATTTTCTGACATCAATTTTGCAGACTAAATGTTCCAATATGGATGGAAAGTGTAACAAGCTCAGTTGGTGGAGTTATGTTATAACTAATACATAATCGGGATTCAGTCAATGAAAATTTAAGGATTGTCAGTCTCCATTTTTAGGAGGCTGGTTTCTAGTATCATAAAAGTTCGGGAATGAAATGTAGCCTTGAATTCCCACGATTTTACCATATAAGCTTCAGGGATTCGCGTGAAATAAGATGGGATAATAAACTTATGTATGACTAAAAAATACTTGTTAAATTGTTATCAGATGCACATTTCAAATGTCATATTAGTTTTGAGACACATGTCACAGTTCGAACTCCAAATTCAGCTCCACCTTAACCTCAATTCTCTGAAACTTGCACGAGCTGAAGCCAGCTGATTGACAACCAATTCAACGAAGAAAAAACAGAAATAGGGGTGGGAAAAATGATGATAAAATGAGAAGAGATGAGAGATAAAATGAATCGAAGAATCAATTCACTACTAACTGACATTGCATAACGACATTCTGATTTTCTTGTACAGAGCACATGGAGATATATACACCCCAGCAAAGGCGTGTTCTGGTCAAATAGAATTGTAAAAAACGATTTCAAATATTACATTTTAATTAAAGAAAAATGACACCGTTTCTTCAGTTCAAATGGAAAGAAAAACGACACCGTTTCTTGATTTCAAATGTTAAGGTATTTATGTTCCATTTCCTTCTTTCCATCTGGTTTTGCTGAGTTTACTCTTCCTCCTTTGCTCCTTTTGCCTTTCTTTTCCCAAGTGCTTCCTCCATAACAACCCTCCCTCTCACCTTGATCTTGTCCCCAAGTTCCACAAACAAGAAAGTGGGTTTTGACTCAATCTGCATCTTCCCAGGTCGCATTTTCTGGTGATGAATCTGACCAATGCATAAGCCACTGTACTGCCAACTGATTCTTGTGTTGTACCATTCTAGATTGTAAAATAGAAAGAGGCTAATGATTTGGTTGTGAGGCAAGGTTTCCTTCTAGTAATTGCAATAATGGTATAATGTTATCTCCAAGCCGTTTCTTCAACAAGGACACATGGAATACTTGGTGAATCTTTGATCCCTCAGGTAAGGCCAACTGGTAAGCCACTTCTCCAATCCTCTTAACAATCTGCTACGGGCCAAAGTATTTAGTACCTAGGTTATGATGAGGTCTGCGTTCTACTGGGTATAAGGATGTAACTTAAGGAAAACCCAATCCCCTTTCTCGAAGTACCGTTCTGTTCGATTCCGATTAGCGTAGTGTTTCATTCGAGCTCTCGCTTGTGATAGATTCTCTTTTAGTAGTTTGTCCGATTTGTACATTTCCTGAAACAGCTACATTAGACTGTTGATGGGGCCCTAGTGCCAATTAAGGGGGCTTCATTCTATATAAAGCTTCAAACGGGGTCATTCGGATAGCAGTATGATATGTGGTAGGTATTATACCACACACAGCCAAAGCAAACCACTTTCCCCATTGTTTAGGGTGATGGTAAACCATACACCTCAAATACATTTCCAAGCATTGGTTGACCCTTTCAGTTTGCCCATCTGTTTGAGGGTGGTAGGCACAGCTGAAATGAAGCTTAGTACATAACCGATGGAATAGTTCCAGCTAGAATTTGCTGTTGAAGAGCTTGTCTCTATCAGAGACTATACTTTGAGACATCCCATGTAACTTGTAGATGTTGTCTAGGAAGAGTTTTGCCACTGATGAAGCTGTAAAAGGATGTGTAATGACCATAAAATGTCCATATTTTGCTCTATAAAGGCTACTATGAATACCCGAATGGCCTCCTTCTGGTGAACCATGTAGGTTCTGAATTAATTTAGATCTAATGTCCCCTCCAGCTCCAATATATATTTTTCCTTTATGCTTCAACAATCCATTTTCGTAAGTGAAGTCAGGATCAGATTTTGGATTTATTAACAGTGAATAGATCTTCTCTTCTACTTCCTTATCCTCCTTATAACTTCCAATAACTTCTTCAATCCAGGCATGGTGACTACTGATATACCTGAACATTCAGGACTCCAATTGTTCCTCCTTGAGAGTGCAGCTGCCACAACATTATCCACCCCTCTTTTATAAACAATTTCATAGCTGAGTCCAAGGAGTTTGGTGAGCCACTTCTGCTGGAGCAGGGTAGCAATCCCTTATTCAAGCAAGTACTTGAGGGATTGGTGGTCAGTCTTTACCACAAATTGGTGACCCTTTAGATATTGTCTCCACTTACATATTGCAGTTACTAAGGCTAATAACTCCTCATATATAGATAGTCCCAGGTTCCTGACTCCCACTACCTTACTCAAATAAGCTAAAGGTCTTCTACCTTGCATTAACACAGCTCCTATGCCACTTTTACAGGCATCAGTTTCTATTATGAAGGGTTGGCTGAAATCAGGGAGAGCCAACACTGGGGTGGAGCTAATTGCTTCTTTCAACAAAACAAAAGTTGAATCTATCGCTTTTGACCAATGGAAATCGTCTTTCTTAATTAAATCAGTGAGAGGTTTGGCTATGATTCCATAGCCTTTGAAAAAATTCCTATAGTAACATGTGAGGCCTAGAAACCCCCTTAACTGCTTGATGTTCATTGGTGAGGCCAAAAGGCATCACTTTAAATTCATTTAGGCCTTGGTAGGTTTTGAAAACGGTCTTATGGATGTCAGCTTTTGTAACCCTAATTTGGTGGTACCCTGCCCTGAGATCAATCTTAGAATAGAATTTGGATCCATTAAGCTCATCCAAAAGTTCTTCAATTAGAGATATGGGAAACTTATCTTTGATAGTAAGGTTGTTTAACTGTCTGTAATATACGTAAAACCGTCATGACCCATCTTTCTTTTTGACTAAGAGGACTGGTGACGCAAAGGGGCTATTGTTGTGCTTGATTATGCCACTATCCAGCTTCTCTTTGACCATTTTCTCAATCTCTGATTTTTGGATGAAGGGACATCCATATGGTCTTATCTTGAAGGGTTGAGCACCCTCTTTCAGAGGTATGTGGTGATCATGGGTTCGAGGAGGTGGCAACCCTGTTGGTTCCTTAAATACCACATGAAACTTTTCCTCTCCTTCCTTCTCAGTGATGGAATACAATTGCCCAACAAATCCATATTGTTGCCTTTTGAATAAATTTCGTACTTCTTCCGCTGCCATCATCATCACTTAAGGTTCTGCATTCTCACTTCTTAATGTTATTTCCTCCTGCTTATGTTTGAACTGAATATTTCCTTGTTTGAAATCAAATATGATATGTCCAAATTGACTCAGCCAGTTAACACCTAGCGCCATATCACTTCTTCCTAACGTTCTCATCTTATACTAGAACTCCCAGTTTTGCACCTTCCAAATCAGTGGTTGAACCAAAGCCTTACTCTCGAGCTTTTCACCATTAGCCACTCTCATAGTCACGGTTTTAGTCTCCTCCATAGTATAGTTCAGCTCCTTAGCCAACCTCTCATCTATGAAGCCATAAGTGCTTCCACTATCTACTAAAATAGATATCCTCCTCCCTTTTAAAGTTCCAGGAATTCAGATAGTTTAATGCCTGGATTCCCAGCCAAAGCACCGATAGATATCTCCATAACTTCCTCTTCATCTAATTCAGATTCCCTTTCTTTTTTTAATTCACCCTCCTCCTCTTTATCCACCAATATGAAATTCAATGCTCTATTTTTACACACATGTCCTACAGTGTACTTCTCATCACATTTGTAACACAGCCCCAGGTTCCTCTTGGTTTGAAAATCAGTAGGTGTGATAGTTTTATAATTATTTGGTGGTTTATTGGTTTCTGGCCATGGGCCTTTGGGTTTGATTTCTTCAGGTGGTTTTGGTGGTTTTGGGGGGTAAGGGTTCCACTTGTTAGGTGTGAAATTCTTTGGTTTTTGGTATTTGTTGATGGCTTGGATGGTTGATTCCTGCAAGCTAGCTACTTCAAATGCTTTAGTCAGGGTGTTACTTAATCTTCCCTCTTAATTCACTAGTAAACACAACAATATAATAAGATTTAGGAACATGCGATAGAGCTAACATTACCTGTGATTTGAGCTCTTCGAATTTCTCCCTATTTCTCCCTGTATTCATCTATGGAACCAAGTTGTTTGATCTTGCCGAAGATCTCCACTACTTCTTCCCCAGTGGTTTCTGCAAACCTCTTGCATAGCTCCTTAGAATATAGACTCCAACTAGCTCCCGGGTGACTGGCTATGAATCCATCAAACCAGATGTTGGCCTTCCCTTTCAAGTACATTCTGCCACTCCTACCCTAAGTTCATCTGAAACTTAGGTATAGTTGGAAATATTTCCTGGGCTTTCTCAACTATTCCCTAGGACCTTCTCCCCCTCCCCCCCAAAAGAGGGAAATCTATCTTAAGTAGCCTAGTGTTCCCCTTCAATTCGCCTCTGTCGATAACACTAGTCTCAATACTACTGGCTCCTGGTGTAGAAGTCACACTTCCAGGTTTCCTTTCAACTATAGATTCCGTCACTCCCTTGTTCTTGTGATTAGTTTTCAAATCAGTAGAGATTTGAGCCATAAATGCAACCACCTTCTCATACTTTTGGTTCAATTCTAGGACAACATCTTCTATTTTCTCTTGCCTACTACCCAGTACTTGAAGAGTTTGGTCTGTATATTCAAGTTTATTTTCCAGTCTGCTAGTAACAACTTTAAAACTTGTACCCAAATCCGCCACTTCGAGATCTAATTTCTTCAAATGTTCATCAACTGCTTTAGACCTTGTATCCATTTCTTACAATTACCCAGTAATACACGCCTGCTCTAATATCAATTTGTCACGGTTCGAACTCCAAATTCAGCTCCTCTTTAACCGCAATTCTTTGGAACTTGCACCAGCTAAAGCCAGCTGATTGATAACCTATTCAGTGAAGGAAAAACAGAAATAGGGGTGAGAAAAAATGATGATAAAATGAGAAGAGATGAGAGATAAAATGAATCGAAGAATCAATTCCTACTAACTGAAATTGCATGACGACATTCTGATTTTCTCGTACAGAGCGCATGGAGATATATACACTCCAGCAAAAGGCGTGTTCTGGCCAAACAGAATTGTAAAAAACGATTTCAAATATTACATTTTAATTAAAGAAAAACGACACCGTTCCTTGATTTCAAATGTTAGGTATTTCTGTTCCATTTCCTTCTTCCTTCTTTCCATCTGGTTTTGCTGAGTTTCCTCTTCCTCCTTTTCTCCTTTTGCCTTTCTTTCCCCAAGTGCTTCCTCCATAACAATACAGTGTTTACATTAAGCTCCAATGAAGTTGGAGCGACCTTAAATGATTTCTGTTATTCATTATATATGTATAAGGTTTTATTCGTTACTAGATTCAGTTGTTTGTTGTACATATTTACAGTTTTCGATACTTCCTGTTGAAAGTATCAATTTCGCATTATTTTTATTGAGTAATAGGATCCTCTCCATTTGTCATCACTTCATTTTTTCTAAAATTAACGTCCTAAAATCAAATTGTAGCACCATCACAAAAGATAAAAACCATCCACATTGTAGTTCATGATTTAGAATATAGGTTTATAGTGATAATTGGGATATTAATACATAGATATTGAATGGAGTAAAGACAAACTAAGAGGGTACATATCTGTGTGAATGTGTCTTTTCCTGTTTATTTTAACATAAGAAGCTTTAGACCAACCACAACTTCTAGCATCTTCTAATGCCCAAAGTTTCATTGAAATAGTTGAAGAGAAAGATATGGATGCTTGTAAAATCCCCAGGAACACACATGATTGAGTCTCCATTCTTGTCCAGGTTATTTGTCTAATTTGATTTGTCAAGCTGTAATTTTAGTACGTCATGCTCGAGTTAAATTTAAAGTTTTTAGGATACCAGTCTGTTGAAAAGGCCTACATCAAGCGACAAAGATCGAGTCCCAAAGACTGAAAAGGTTCTATTCAAGTCAGAAATGACAAATAATACACTTATTTTCTCATCTTCTTCAGTGGATTAGGCAAGAAAACATAAAATGTTCCTGATATCTATGTATTGATTCCTAATTAGTAAATGATGTCTTGTTCAGTGGTACTGTTAATCTTGGTAGTGACGGCGGTTGTAAGATATCTCGTCTCATGACATTTAGGGATTAATTCAAAGGCCAGATAATTTTAATTGTTATCCAGTACATAGTCTAATTGTCTTTAGTTTAGGGAAGCTGAAAGCATTCTTGATGCTCTTTATAATATGTAGTTATGTTGCATGTTTGGCTAAGCATGTCAAAAAAGCATGTAGAGAAATGTATTTCAGAAGAGGTATTTATAAGGAACCTTTTAAGCTTAGCCAAGCATGCTCATGAAATGATATATTCTAACAATGATGTAAATAACATCTTAACAATGATGTGAATAATATCTTCCACTGCTGTGGTAGGAAGATTGCTTCGAGATGTGGAGCCTGAATTAATGGATGGTTTGATTCAGGCCACAAAAGATGGCGACCTGAGTAAGTTTCAGAAGTTATGTGGTTTGGAGACACTGGAAACCAATGAAGATGATGAACAACAA
Source organism: Fraxinus sp. D2006-0159 (assembly GCA_903798375.1). Taxonomy (NCBI): domain Eukaryota; kingdom Viridiplantae; phylum Streptophyta; class Magnoliopsida; order Lamiales; family Oleaceae; genus Fraxinus; species Fraxinus sp. D2006-0159. The sequence goes on along the minus strand of CAIGRQ010175877.1, from coordinate 16,492 downwards.
GAAGAAAAAATTGAATCTGAGAATGATGAAGAGGTATTACTATGTGTTAAGATTTTTATAACTCTTTTTGTTGCCCTTCTAACTAGGTTGATGGTAAAAAGTAAAAACCCAAGTGAGACTTCCATTCAGCATATAATTTTTTTCCTGTTCTATTTCTTCTTTGTATCTAGAAGAAAAAGATATTCGTTTGAGTATTTGGGCAAGATAAATGCATTTCCTGATTTTGTCTTCTGCCTTCCAACATCAATTGTGGTATCATCAATCTCAGCCTCCACAGTCAGGTTACCTTCCGGTGGTATTATAGTTTATGTTCCTTAAAACTTCATCCTCGCAAAGTGTTTTTATTGTCAATTCATAGGTTGCCATTTTGATTTACTCATAATTTCATAAAAAATTGGAATTTAAATAAATAATAACACGATACTTTTCCTCTTACTTTCGTTGCTTCTTGTTTACAGGATTCTGAGTACAATGTTGATATAGCAATAAGATGGTTTGAGGGTCTGGTTAACAAGGACGTAGGCATTACCAATGAAATTTATTCACTTCGAGGGGTTGAGTTTGATCGTCAGGTCAGTTTCTCCCCTCTTGAATTGAAGTGTCAAGTAGAAGCCACTAGCAGTCGTACACAACTCTTGGTTATCTGAGAAAAGATATTAAATTTCTGGATCTATTGCTTTTAAGATTTATCTTGTGATGTTTATTTTGTTGTCACCAACTCTGCACGCTGACTCAAATATGTTGAACCACCTCATCTAAAACTCAGGCCGTTAGAGAGGTGACAAGTTTATTCATTTAAATTTTGTCTTCAACAAAATCAATCAAGGTGTTAAAATGGATTTTAATTTATCTCACTTGCCTATCACACTTGACTAATGGAGAAGTTCTTTATTTGTGTGTGCACGGGCTTTTGCATCACTAGATCCTGTAAAACAAATGACATTGGAACTTGATGGCTGTTGGCTCTACTGAATCCTACCACAGGATAGAGAATAGAATTTATAATATGAATTCTGTACTTCTAGTTACAGATCAAAAATCAGTGGAGTTAGGATCTCTGATACTGCGAAGGCTCTATGTTGTACCAGATTTTAGTGAAAAAGGGTATCTTCACCTGATGTCTTCTTACAACCTGAATATCTGGCGTCTGATAAATAGACTGACATGAGAAAAAATATCTAGATTTCTTTTTAGGAGGTATGGTTTATGCACTCATCTTGGGCTAGGTAGTTTATGGTTCATTGGTTCTTGTATTCCAAATAGGAAGGCAAATGACGTAATGCCCCGAAGATGGTGTTTTGACTCCTAAATGTTGTACTCTAGGACCTAGAAGAAATTTTGCCATGCAAGAAAAGCTGGTGCATTTGGCTAGGTAGTCTCATTTCTGTTTTTCTTTTCCTTTTCCTTTTGTGTGTGTGTGTGTGTGTGTGTCCTGAATCAACTAATCAAGAGTAATTTCACCTCATAAGGTGATGATTTTAGTAAGATTCTTGTGCACACTTAACTGTATAAGAAAACATCTACTCAATCGGGGGCGGAGCCAACCCCTGGGGAGCCCTTGCAGCCGCCCGTGCTGGCTCCTGGAATTTTTTTTCCTTATAATGATGCCGCTCATGCTCACCTGAATTCCTGAATCCGCCGCTAAAGCCAATTGCTTAGCTCTAGCTGCAAATTGATAGGCATTTACTTTATTTGCTTTTGATTATGGTGCACTTGAATAATTTACAGTTTACAGGTATGTTTGTATTTAAATATGAAGTATGTTGTTTATTGGTGTTGAATGGATTTCATTTCTTTTCTCGACGTGGATTCTTGGTAGCAGTAACAGCATAATTTAGTCAACATAATCACATTCGATAGCATCTTAAAATTTATAGTGCTTAAGGGGTGTATCTTGTAGAGTTATTCTTGCTGATGTGAATTATTCTCCTGTTCTACGACTCCAGGAACTGCGTAAACTGTTACGTAAAGTACATTCTATGCAAGAGCAAGAGGGTCGGGTTAGTTCAGAGGGAAGTGGTAAACCAGATGCTACGGTCACAAGTGCTAGAAGATCCCTCAATCGTTTTATTCGCGGCCTTGTGAAACAGCTTCCCGTTGAATAAATATCGACTTCGCTTTTGGATGCTCACATTCCACTCCATGGGCCCTGGGGGAAGAAATTTGAGCACAATGTCAGACAATGTTAGATGCTGCTTTTGCCTAGTCTTTGGTTTGTGGCATTTCTAAGGTTATAGTTTGAGAGCTCATCTCCAAAGCATGGACGCTCCACCTAGGTGGAATGGAGCGTTGGTATTTGATGTGTTGGTTATTGACTTTCTTTTGATATTTCAGAACACATTCTACTCTTTGCGGGTGTCTTATAATTACATATGTTTTTCCAAANCAGGGCACAACCTAGTGATTGTACATTGTGTATCTCCTATAAATTATAAGAGTGATGCTTGATGTACATAATTTGGTGTACATAAGGGTGTCCATACACTCACATGGGGTGAGGTTCGCTTGAATAAAATATTCGAGTGGACCCCATCCATGTGTGTGTATGGACACCGTTATGTAACCCAAATTATGTACAAGTAGAGTTATCCTTTGCCAAATATTGAGAGAAAATTCTCAAAATATGGACTTGTTTTGATCTGTCATGTGTGTGTGTGCGCCTTTTTTTCCGCCTAAATATTTCTAACTTGTTAGAAATTATGCCCTCAATGGCCGTGACACTGACAACCCATTTTATTATATTGCAACACAACGTTCAGGAAATTTTTGGAAATTAAGAGCAAGTCTGACCCCAAAATGCTGTGGAATAGTATTTTGATAGAGAAAATATGGTTAAAAAATTAGGAAAAAATTTGAATTTGTGTGTAATTATTTTATTGAAGAATGTATGATTAAAAATAAGAGATAAATATATATTTTAGAAATAATTGGGAGGATAAGACATTTATTTTAAAGAGAGAGAGAGAAGTCAACATCACATGAGAATAATTTGACATTTGAAAACTTTGTTTCATTAACACTGCTACTTATTGTTACTCAAAAAATATCTCAATGGAATACAGTCACTCGTCAAATTCAAATGATTTCACCAGGAATGGTCAAACAGAAAGTTACAGAAAATAATTAATTTTACTAAAGAAATGGCAATGAAGATATAATCATAATTTTCTTTGAAAATTTATAAGTCATTATGGCTGGATGACGTCATATCAGTATGATAGCAAAATAGTTAAGAATTGATTTGTCTTGGGAGAAAAATACAAGGAAGATGCTTAAATAATTCAATCCCTTATCATCATATGATGACTTTTTCTTTCAATTATTATTCCCATTACTTTCCCTTTTGTAAATAAGAAGCAAGGCATCTTTACGAACATTGCACCAAGAATATTGCTATCATTTCGCCGAATGGAGGATTGAAAAGACATTTTTCTATAGAATCTATCTCATTCTCAAAAAGGTATTGGACAATCTAAATAGCCGATCACATCGAAATAGGGTTAGGCATGGCCTATTTTAACTGTTGAATCATGTTAGCTTCATTCTAAAGACTCATGGCCGGGTGGTGGTGGGCTACCTTTTAGAAAACAAAAAGTAAATAAGAGAACTTATGCCTAAAGTAAAAGAAAAGAAATCCATGACTCAACTATATTGAGTAGCTTGACATAAGCAAACTCAAAATTGGGTCATGCTGATTCGACTCGGACCACTTTACACCCCATTCCCATCTCCATCCACGGTGTAAAACCTATATGATAAAGTAGCAAATAAATAACCCCTTACCCACCATGATTTGATACTAAGTTTACTTGATATGAAATGTCGCGTTCATTTCCATAATGTCATTACTTTCAACATACGGAAATATGAGTGGTCGAATCTTGAAATATTTCTTCCTATTTGTTGACATTTATCATGTACAATTAAAATAATAAGTAAACTTGTAGAGTAACAATAATATAACAACAATGCTAAATGTACAGAAAATTTTCTCCAGAGGTTGTACAGAATACTCACAAGATGTGGGTCCCACCCCATTTAAATATTATTTAAAAAGTGAGGATGTCACAAATAGTTAAACTTAAAACTTTTTGGTGAGGATGCTTGAAGAGATGCATATTAAAATCTTGCAGTGTACTAATTTGACTACTAACAGTGAGTGGGAGACAATGAGACATAGAGATAAGATAGTGGCATAAAAATCTGACTTTTTAAAGTAAAAAAAAAAAAAAAAAAAAATGTTTAAAGCTTCACTTGTTTCAACATGTGATTGTATCTCGTGTGAAATTTATCACCTATTTGATAGAGATTAAATTAAAATTAAAATCAATAATTAATTTTAAATTATATATTTCATAAAATATATAACTTTTCAATTACGCATTTCATTAACTTTTATCAAAAAATTACTAAAAATCTGATTTTAACTCACACCAAACACTAAACAGGGCTTGAAATATCAACCTTAAAACTTATTCCCCTTTTGCCCTTCATTTTATATCACAACAAAGTTTAATTTTTATTATATCATTTTTTGTATCCTTTTTTTTATTTAGTGATTTATATTTATTTTATATATTTTTAATTTGATTATTGTTTCTAATTAATATTTATTTGTAAATTCTAATTAGTAAGAAATATTAACCATCGAATAGATTAAAATAAAATACTCATTAAAACTCAAAAGTTACAAATTTGATAATTAGAGTTTAAGAAAAAATGAGTACTAGAAGATAAATATCTAAAAAATAAAATTTAAAGAAAATACAACATTAAATGACAAAATTAGTTGTAATTTTTATTATATGTAACTTTTTTTGTGGGTTGAATGTAATTTTTTTAATTGTGGTATTGAGTGTAATACTTTTTTTTAAAATCTATTAATAAATACAATATTTTAGTTCGTTAAATATATTTTCAAATTTAATAATTTTTGTAAAAATATAATTTGTAATTAAATAATTTTTAAATAAACTAATTATTGAGAAATAAATAATAAAGAAATAAAGGAAACACTATTAATTTGTTGTAATATTTATTTATTATAATTGAAGATGAATTTGGAAAATGACAGAAAAAATTACATCAAGTTAACCTCTGTTTGAGACATATTATCTTAAAAAAATGTTTTTACCAATCTTTTTTTTTATTCACATATTCTCTCAATAAAATAATTTTACACGTAAATTTAAAATTTTTAACTATACATTCTTTAAAAAATAATATTACAAAACTTTTACTAAAAATGGAGTTCAAATAGAACCTTAATACCAATTGAAGATGCTTTAGTTCCCGTTTGAGCTCTAATTTTTTTGTTCAAAATGTATTTTAAAATAGTATTTTTTATGGAGAATGTATGGTTAAAAAAATTTAAATTTACGTATAATATTATTTTATTAAAAATGTGATTAGAATATAAGAGGAAGAAAAATATATTTTTATAAATAATGAGTCGGCTTAAAAAGACATGATTCGCGTGAACCAGTAGCCGTCAAGTTGGAACATTGCAATTTTGCAGATCCTAAAGAGGGTGGGTCCCAAGAGATTTGTATTATTTCTTCAACCTTAATTACTTTACGACCAAAATGCATCTTCAAAGTCTCAACTAAAATTTGCGGCTAATCGATTACGACTGTTTCGAGCTTGAGATGCACTATATGTATAGTGTTTAGATGGCTGTAATTTTTATCGTTTTCTATAATTAGTGTGGGTCCCACTAATTAAAAATTACAGCCCTCTAAACACTGTACAACCAGATTTTTTCTTCAAGCTTTAATAGTACAGTGGCACCAACAATGTCTGTTAGTCTTAGGATACGTTTGATATGTCTTTTAAAAAGTCAAAATGAACTTCTGAAAAATTAATTTTGGACTCATTTGATTAATTTTATGAAAGCATTTTTGATAATTAGAAATTTTTTTAGAGAAAGTTAATCTAATGTGACTTTATTTAAAAGCATTTTTAGAATAAGAAGTGCTTTAAAAAAATAAGATTTTAAACAAAAATTAAGATAGCTTCCTTAGAAAATTATGTTACAAGAAACAAAAGTGAAAACAAAAGTCATTTTAAACGGACGCTTAAATCTTAGTTTTGGGTCTGTTTCTTTACTTTTAGTCATTTTTAAGCAAACAGAATCCTGTGATAATTAGTATATGCCACTTGAAGTTAGATTTACGCATAGTCGAGTAAAAAAGTCGAAAAGTAGTACAACTTTATTAAGCATTTGTTTGGTGCAGATTATTTTGAAAATATATTTTTCTCTATCTTTTTTTCAACCTCACATTTTTTAATAAAATAATATTACATACAAATCCAAAATTTTTCTTTAATTGTTAACAATGCATTTTCCATCAAAATGCTATTGCAAAATGTATTTTGAACCAAAAAAAATGGGCTCAAACAACTCCATATATATTTATCTATATATTGCACTCTATGTCAAGAGTTAAAATTACATATCAAATAAATATGAAAATATAAACCAATTTATAAGAGTTATGGCTAATTCTCTTAGTAAAATTGACATTTTAAAATGGAATATCAAATATTAATATGATATTAGAGTCCGTTAAGCTGCAACAAGAGATTCGATCCGATTAATGCTAAAAAAAATTGAGTACATGGATTTCAAGATTAGTCTGCTCGAACGAGCCATCATTTTGTAGGGGACATGTTAAGGGATAAAATTTTACATCGAATAAAGATGAAAATATAGACCAGTATATAAGATTTTGAACTACTCCTCTTAACAAAATTGTTCTTTTAAGATAGAATCCCAAATTTTAACACTTTATACCTACTTGACCGAAATAAAATATAAATATAAACAACGTTGAACACGTTAAACTAATCTCATATATTTGGACCATCTTTTAGCCATCAATGGTCAAACCGAGTCCGAAATTGCCGCCGGAATGATCCACCCAAACTAAGCTCCATTAAATTTTTGAAGGGTAAATTGTGGTTTTCATCCCAATCTTTTCGAAAATTTGAAGATTCATCCCTACCCTGGATTTTTTTGGCTCAAGACTTCTCCAAATTAGCGAAAAGTTAGCAGAAGTTGACTTGTTCGTTTGACCTACACGTTGGTTTTAAGTCAACAGTAAAATGTAAAACCCACTAAAGATAAAATAAAATAAATAAATGCAATTTTGTTCATCCTCCCCTGCCTCACCTCATTTTCGATCCACCACTACCTATAGACCACATTTAAGCTGACGAAACCAAATCTCAGTTTTCTCTTTGATTAAAGATTACCGACAAATTCTATTTGGTACCATATACGGATGGTAAAATCCTCAGCCAACTTGATCCCTACCACTACTAGGACCCATACCGAATGGGCGCGAGGGTTCCTGCTTAATCGGGTTTTCATCTGATTTTTTAATGTAAAAAATTTTAAACTTCATTTTTTATTTATAAATTTAAAAAACACGTGTGGATGTAATTTTCATATCATTTATATATATAATCAAGACCATTATTAAATATTATATTAAATGATCTCAATTCACCTCACGGCCCATTTAATGTCCATTATTAAATGAAGTCCACCACTCTTTTTTTATAGAAATACTTTTTATCTTGATTTGGAATTCATTCACATAAGCTTATATATTATTTACATGTGTACTTTGTTAAGGAGATGTAGTTTGGCCTTTGAAGCATGATAAACATGTGCCTCGACCACTGAGCCTCTCCTTATCAAAGGAATGTAGACCCTCAGTCACTTAGTTAATAAACAATTGAAACCCTAGTCCAACCAACGAACTTAAAGGACTTGGGCTGTCCTTGGACATAGACTCCATTTAAGTGCAAACTTTGACATATTCAAATTAATTTTAACATCCGTGCTATGAAACTATGCCAACTCATAACATGTGACTTTTGTGAGCTAAACACAGAGGTCAACTATAAGCTTTTGCCAATGTCCAAAACTAGTTCCTAATGGTTCTTCTATTGAAGGCTAACATCCATTGGTAACCATCTTGGTAAAAACCAATCGATATTGGAGGACTAGAGCCATAAATGGATATGCTTCGATCGTGTCTATGAGGCCTCGATGCTTTGACCTGTGATTATTTGATGATAAGGAAAAGGAACGCCATATGACCGTGGTGATTTGTAGCAACTGCTAACCTCCCAAGCCTGCACATAAGATCATCAATATCAAAGCAAATGTCTTGGAGCTCCATGTGATTCTATAGGCCTATCTCCCAATGAGGTGTTTACTATTCTATTTGAAGACCCAATGAAGGAGTTGAGGACCTCTTTAGGCCTATCTCCATTAATTCATTGAAAATTGTTGATTTTCTATTATGATTGTAGACACAATGGGGGAGTTGATGTCCTATTTAGGTCTCTCTCTATTAACCCACTTGATAAAACTTATATAAAGTATAGAAAGGGAAGCAAACCTAAGAACCCAAATGGGACTTAACTTTGTTTGCCCTGCACTAAGTAAATCTCTAGGGGATTGGAAAATAACTCCAATTGAGGAAGACTTGGATATTGAAAGAGCTATCTCCTATAAACAAAAACCTACATGGGAGATAAGCTAAGAACCTATCGCAAGCTTATTCCTTTAACCTGCACGGGTAAACTATCTAGGAGATTGAAAAAGAATCCCTCATAAACAAAAAAGCTGCATGGGGTATAAACTAAGAGCCTATTAGGCCCAAAGTTATTGACTGGTTCCGTGTCCAAAATCATAGTTATTGAGTTATAATTAATATAATAAAAGTAGGGTATTGGTAGTATATTCGTTGAAGAAGTCAAAGAAGTTAAAGATAAAACATGGAGAAAAATAGCTACAAAATCACTTGTTGACCATGCATGGAGCGCTCATGCGGAAATTTTAGAACTATTATCAATCGCAGAAGAGCGTTGGGCGCTCGAGCAGCCAAGAGACTGCTCGCTGGCCACGAGGAAGGCGGTCGAGCAATGGTGTCATTCGACAAAATTTTTGTTCCCGATTTTCAACAAATTTCTTGGAGTTCTATTCAACTGCAAACACTTGATATTATAAATACCCAAATATAATCCGTCCCAAAAGGGTGTTGAATCTATTTTTATTCAAGAGAACGTATTATTGAAGATCAATAACACATTCCATAATTTTCTTGATTCAATCACAAGATCAAATTACAAAAGACCAAACACCAAAAATCACTACTTTCACCAATAAGTCTTCAGATTTCTGAAATTGGGAAGAGACATACGGAGTTTAGGTTGTTCCAGAATGAGCTCATTCTTGGTGATCCACATGGAGGGACAAGAAGTTCAGAGTTGCTAAAAAGTACGTGTTTCACGATCGAAGAGGTTCTTTGGTAATTTACATATTGGGTGGTCAGAGTTTACTAAAGTTTAGTTTTGTCTGGATACTCTACAAGTTATCTTTTCTAGTTGATCATTTTGGCAAGGTTTGCCTGGAAGTTTTTGATTCATGTAAAGAGTTCTTAAAGGGATTTGCCTTCGTTACCAAATTTGTACATGTCCCCATCAGTTCTAAGAATGTAGGAGCCTTAGGATAGAAATTATCGGTGCAACATGTTTCTTAAACCTAATGTTCAAAATTTGAGACCTCATTACTCTTAAAATTCATTCCCATTTTTACAATTGTGGCGAGTTAGGTCACATGAGATTTAGATGTCGTAAATCCTTGGTTAGGAACGACAAACTAGATCTTACTACTGATGTTAGATTCTTGATTAATTAAGTGAGTCACTTGACTACTATGATGAGTAATTTGACTAGATTACATCTTCTTCTAAAAAGATTTGAGTAAAAAAGAGTGAACTCTCTAATCAAAGTAATGTTATAAATTGCAGCGTTGCTCGTATTATTCTTAAAGGTAAAAACGTGTGTGCTCCTCATTGAGTAGGTCTTTAGGTTTACGTATTTGCATTATTCATGGTATCTACATATTGAAGCATGCATTCTAAATTTTTCCTTTTCTCATTTGTTTTGCAATAATTCTTTTATTATAAAAACAAAAAAAAAAAAAAAATTGATTGAAAAAAGAAAACATCATTTTTTGACGATTATAACACTTTAAAGTGGTATCATTGGACATATTATTTTGTGATCAAGTACTAGTAAAATTAATGAATAATGAATAAAGTTTCCATTAACTTTATTTAGAACTTATTTAGAGTACTTATGAATTTCTTCATGTATCATTTGTACTACACACATTAAACTCTTGTGAGTAAGTCTTGACTGCATGTATGGGATTTGGGATGTTGTCATCGGTGTGGTGAGGTAACCTTGAATATGGATTGACCTTTAAGTAGATAACCTAAGTTCTACTATATTTTTTCAGAAAAGACAATATTGGATTTCAAAAAGAATTATGTATATAGAAAAATTGTGTTATATCTTATATATTTTTTCGTAGCCTTCATCACTCAAGTAATTAAGTCTACTATCCTAAGACCTAATGCACTATAATCTTATGATAAAGAGAAGTCTACACATAAAATAGCAAAAAAATTATATATGCTCATAGATAAGGGGAACGAAAAAGTTATACAATGAGAAATTAAAATGAGCTATTTTTATTTAAAAGGTTCTAATAGCATTGGGTTTGACTTTCAAATTTTGAGGAAAATATTTACTCACCTTTGATTTCTTTGCATGTCATTTCTCATTGGTTTAAGTTTTTGAGTCTTGATTACATGAGATTAGTAACACTTTTCATACATATGTTGCTTATTCAATTACACCATATAGGTTTAAAATGAGTTATGTGGGAAAATTTTATTGTTTATGAATAATGTCTATATACGTAAGTAAATAATTGTTCATGTGATTTGAGTTTCGCTACTTGAGTGATTTGAGTTTTCAATACTTGTGTTATATTTAAAAACTCATGAAAAAGAGTTATCTCAAAAAGATTTTTTTTTCCTATCACATGTTTTGAATAATTTTGCATAGTTTGTCCATGTGTATATTTTTTCTCTGATTCCTCTATGTGTTATTCGTGATTGATTGATTTCCTGTAATTCGTGACAAAGAAAAGAGTGATTAGTATTTTTTTCAGGGAGTTGAGTAGTAATTGAGTTAGGGGGAGTACTATTCTTTGAAAATTGATGATTTGACCAGCAGGAGTGGATGTTTTACCTTATTGATGCACTCATTGTTAAATGTTTTGGTGTTAAGCATATTTTACTTGTGTTTATATAACTTAGTTATGTGCTTAATTGTCCGTATCTTCTTGCTTTTACACGTGGTATTGCTTTATTTCATGTGTTTCAGGAAATAGGTCTGACAAGTTGTTGAATTGAAGTTTGGGTATCGAGTCTTTAGGTTAGAAGTTAGGTTGTGTAATTTTAAAATAAATAATTTTGTCACGAAATATCAAAAGGGAAGTTTGTGAGGTCCAAAAGTGTATTGGCTAATTCCGTATACAAAATCATAAGTATTAAGTTTTAATTAATCAAAAGGAAGAAATCAAAAAAGTCAAAGATAGAACAGTGAGAAAAATAGTTGCAAAATCGTTCGCAGGCCGCACATAGAGTGCTGGAATGAAATTTCAGAACTATTGCCGCTTGAGGACGCATGTTGGGCGCTCAAGCGGCCATGAGACTGCTCGCTGGCTGCGAGGAAGGTGCTCGAGCAGTAGTATCATCCGGTAGAATCTTGTTCGCGATTTTCAATAGATTTTGAAGTTCTATTAATCCTCAAACACTTGATATTATAAATACTCAAGCATATTTTGTCACAAAAGGTTGTTGAATCTATTTTTATTTAAGAGAACATATTATTAAAGATCAATAGCATATTCCATAAATTTCTTGATTCAACCACAATATCAAAACACAAAAGATCAAATACCAAGAATCATTACCTTCGCTACTAAGCTTTCAGAGTTGTGAAGTTGAGAAGGGACAGCTGGACTTCCAAAACGATTTCGTTATTGATGATCCACGCGAAAAGAAAAGAAGTCCAGAATTGCTGAAAAGTGCAGGTTGCACAATCAAAGAGGTTATGCCGTAAATTACAGGCTGGATGATCAGAGTCTATTAATGTTTAGTTGTGTTTATACCAACTATAAATTATCTTTTCTAGTGGATTATTTGGCAAGGTTTATTTCGAGGTTTTTTTTATCCATGTGAAGAGTTCTTCAAGAGGTTTTAATTCGTTAACAAATTTACTGTTATTTACTTTTATTGCATTTGATCTGTATTGCAAGATTGACACTTGGGGCTTAATTTGACATTAAACTTAATCATCTAGGAACAATAAATAAGTGACTTGTGTTGATATTTATTGGTTAATTATTTTATTCCACATCATACACCTCTAGGTGTAGTTGGATCTAAACGTCGTACTATTTTTTTTCATAACCCATCATGGATTTGCTCCTTTAACCTGCACGAGCAAATTATCTTGGCATTGAAAGAACGTCCCTCAACATAAGTTGTAGACTGAAAGAGTATCCGGATCGAAATTTTCGGTATTCAAAATCCCTTATAGTGGCCTTTGATTAAAAGAATATCTTGAGTCGAATTTCTAGCCAAAAAGATGAAGAATTCAAAGAAAATCTCGAATTGAAAAGGCCATAGATTTACAAGTATTAGATTTTTATCGGATTTCTTTTGTATATAATGCCTCGAAATACTTCTAAGACTAGAATATCAATTATTTTCTTTGGGCTCTTGCTAGAATAAATGCTTCGATATCCATGGGAATTCTTCTATTTTTCTTTGGCCTTCGTATATTATAAAGTGTAAATAGGCGAAGCAATGATCCAAAACAACAATAAAGAATTTCAGCACTAGTAGCAACAAAGTATTGAAAATCCTTCATTTCAAATACGTATGAAACTATAACTTTGGGGACTAATATTACGTGATAAAATAATTATTGTCCACTAGAATTCCACGTAAGTCGAAGGATCCCATTACATGCTCACGTGTCACAAAACGAATATTTAAACCTCAGCTTCTGAGGATTGATAGACATGTGCCTCAGTCACGAGCCACTCCTTATCAAAGGTTTGCAACCTAAATTACTTGGTCAATAGATAATTTGGAATCCTCGTCCAAAGAGCAAAATTAATGGGCTTGGATCAACCTCGAACAGAAACTTAGCCCCCGTTTGACTCTCTTTAAATAAACAATTTATTTCTCATACGAATCTTCAACCAAATATTCATATAATAGAATATTTTCATGTAAACTCAACATTTTTATTCACTTTTTAATAGAGATTGCAAAAAACCCGCCCCGGCCCGACGGGTTGGCGGGGCGGGGCGAGGGTGCCCCGCCCAGAACCCGCCTCGCGAAGTTAAATAAAATAAAATAAAATAAAATCGAACATTGTTTTTTTTTTTTTTTTTTTAAAAATTTTTTTTTTTCTTTTTTTTTTTTTTTTTTTTATAAGTGTAAGTTTCTTGCTTATGCTCAATGAGGGTTTATGTTAGTTTATCTGCTTAGCCGTTTGTTAGCGAAATGAATTATTTAAAAAAAAAAAAAAAAAAAAAAAATTGAACATTGGTTGTTTTCATTGTTTTGTTTGGATATTGATGTAGTTATTTTAAGTATTGTTTATTTTGGATTATAAAATTTTGAATTTGTATTTAATTAGAAATTTTTGATTTTTAAAAAAAAAATACAAACGGGACAAGAAACGGGGTGAGGGTGCCCCGCCCCGAACCCGTCCCGTTGCCATCACTACTTTTTAACTACACAGTTTTAAAAAAATCACTATTCAAAATATCATTTTTACACAATAAAGACCATCAAATAGGCGCTTATTCTTTCTTCTTTCCACAAAAATCTGAGACATTAAAAAATAATTTCATTTTTTAGGTCAACAAATACAATTCATATTAGAGAATGAAGATCCATGAAAAATTTAATCTTTTTTTTTCCTAGTGTCTCGATCATTATTTAGATTTAATTTTTATTTACTAATTTACAAATATTTAAAATAAAAATAAATAGGGATTAAATGGAGATCGGGTTCCTGGTCTAAGAACAACATAAGTGGGGATGGGGTCCCGTCCCAAACCCACTAGTTGCCATCCCTATCACTAAACGATGTAACAATTTTACTTTGATGCAAACCTTGTTTATTAGCTTGATGTGAAGTTTTGGCACTTGAAATGCTCAATTTTGAGGAAAGGAAATGGTGGAAATTTCAGTTGGAATTTTGACCTTGTATGGGATGTGGCAAATAGAGTAAGTGAAGGTGATTCATTCGATTTCAAATGTTGGATAAGATTGTTCATGGGTTGATTTATTTATTTATTGTTTTTGAGATAATTTGCATGTTGTTTCCCTTGAATTGCTTGTGTGAAGGTGAGTCAAAGCCTTCTCCTTGGCAATTATTAGTCATCTCTCTTTTTGACATATCTTCTCCGTATCTCTTATTTAAGTAATTATGGTTGGCTTCTAATCCTTCTCCTTCACAACCACCATCTCCACCTTGAACCTCGTGTAGTGGTCGTTGCCTCGTTGGTGACCTTTTTTGGGCGATTCTTGAGTTTATTGTTGTTTTGTGATCGTACAATAATTTGCAGTTTGTTTTGGGATTTCATGGAAGGGTCAACAAGGGTTTTCGATCAGGTGATAATAGCTAAAGAAGTGTCCAAGAGTATTGGCAGCGACGACCATTGAATGGGGGAGGAAGTAGAAGCACTAATGAAAGTTGTGGATAATGACTTGAGAAGAAGAGAACTATTATCTTCTTTTTATGTTTTTATCTATTTTTTTTTTTTTTTTGTTCTATTTAAAGTTGGGGTGGCTATAATAAAACTATAATTTTTATTTGTTATTGCCATACTTTAGTTGCAGTTAAACTCCTCAATTTTTACTCGTAATAACAATTATTTCCTTAACTTTTTTCGTCAAATTCTAATATTCAACATTTCATTAATTAATATATCTTGTCCTTGATGATAATTTATATCAAAAAATTTGTTTACATACTTTAAAATGAGGAAAAAATATTTTTCCGTACGTTTTTATTGATTCATCATTTTAAAATATGATGGAAAAATAAGTTGTTGTATGTTATTTCAAATGACTTTTCGAATATAAACAGATATCAAATACACCATGTAAACTAATGAAAAGTTTGAGGATTAGAATGTCATAAAAAATTATTAGTGACAAATATTATAATGAGTAAAGAATAAGAACATTAATGCCCTGTTTGATTCAAGAATATTTTATGGAAATTAAATTCCATTTTCACCTTTTTGCATGTTTGTTTTATTAATTTTTTCATGGAATTGGGTTGTCACATTTTCTTGGTTTTCCACATTTTTTTAGTTTTTGAGGAAAATCTTTTCCCATGAGTTTGTTGAGAAAAACTTCTTTAGGCAACTTTTTTTTTTTATAATTTTTATAATTTTTTTATTTGCAATGGTAACAAATTCTATCCCCAATTGTAACAAATTATATCCCTTTAGTGGACAATTTTCATGGAAAACAAAATCAAACGAATACCAAAAGATCCAAAATTTCAATATTTTTCAAGTGAAAAATTATACAAATTAAATTCAATATATTGACAATTCTTAGTAAAATAAGTTTTTGACAATTCAATTTCCTAAAATTCATTTTATTTTTCCACCAAGTTCCATTCTTATAATCAAATGGACCCTAAGTTTAATTAAAATGTGATGCAAAAAATAAAAATTGTTATGTGAATATAATTAAACAAACAAGCCTTTTAAGCGTCTTGACCATTTGCCCTTCATTTAAAGACCGCGTGCAACCCACAAAATCTAACAGATTCTGTTATTATGGATGAGTTTGCTAAATTCTGATAAGTTGGGATTGTCTTGAGAAAAAAAAAAAAAAAAATCTTAGGTATCAGTAAATCTGAAAATTTACCCAGGACTAAATATATTTACTACATATTTTTTTAATATTTAAACTACATTTTAACTGTATAAAATGTTCATAATCTTTACACATTATCATATTTATGCGTCAAAACTTTTTTGTTGCATTCTTATTTTCAAATTAACATATATTGTTCTTAATTATGGATTCTTTCCAATTTTTTTTTTTTTTTTTTAAATAGAGTAAAAGACTTGTTTGTCCATTTAAATAAACAAAAGAAATAATAATGCGAAAAATAAGATTAAATATTTGACTTCATTTTAAAGCACGTTAACCAGTGTTCTAAAAGGCGAGACTAGGTGGCCGCCTAGGCGTGCCTTGGCGTGATGCGTGGCCAAAACGCCAAGTAAAATGTGTTAGCTTCTTATTTAGAGGTCAACGAAAATTGCTGACCACTAAAGCGCGCCTAGGCGCAGTTATGAGCGCCAAGGCGTGCATTACTTTTTTTTTTTTTTTTGAAGTTAAAAATTATTAAATGCTAATTTCTTTAATTTGCCCTAATTTAAAATCAAAACAACCATTTGAACCTAAAAGTCAAGTGACCAATGAATCTTATTTAAGGTAAATAATTTCTTAAGAGGATTGTGATGATGAGGAGTATGATGGGATGAAAAATGATATAAAGGAGC
>CAIGRQ010175841.1:0-13120 GCA_903798375.1 Fraxinus sp. D2006-0159 | reverse complement strand
TGTATTTATTGCAACGGCATCCTGGATCACATCAGTAACCTTTATGACTCGAGCAATTAAGTCTACAAGGGTTTTTAAAATCTGGTGCCCTATGGTCATCTGATTTGGGAGTCATTGGCCAAAAGCTTGTTACATGGGTCATTTAGAAAGTTTAAGAGAAAGAATGCTTCAATAAATAAAAAAATTATTTTCAAAATAAAATAAAAATAAGAAAAAGCAAGTGCATGAAATAGAAGACGTGCCAAATACCTTGGTTATGTCCGAAACACCCATTTAAGAAAATTTGACCTTTGAGAAGAGATTATTAGCCTAATTAGGTCCTAGAGATTAAAGCAATCAAATTTAATGGAGAATCCTTATTTATTGAAATGTTGAACTACAATTGGTGAAAATTTGCCAGACTAGAGAGGTGAGGATAGTAAAAAAAAGAAATAACTTTAGTTCACACACTGGAAAATAGTGACAAGAATAAGTTTGGGGTGTGTGAATCTTACGAGTGATGAAAGAACGTATTTGACCATTGAGGGTCGGGAGTTGAAACATCTTATGAATTCATAATGCTATACTAAATTTTTCACACATACACACACACACACACGTCGATTTTACATTGGAAAAATGGATTTTAATTTTTGTATTGTGATTTTGAATCTGTACATAGATTTGATATTGTGATTTCAATCCTGAGATAAAAAGTCAGTTTAACTAGCTAAATCTTGTTGCTTTATTTGATTGACTGACTACCAATTAGGTAATTAGCATTGCTTGTTTGTGTACTTTGTTATGTTTTAATTTTGTTCGAGGACAAACAAAGTTCAAGTTTGGGGGGTGTGATAAGTGTATTTTGTACACTTTTATGTAGCCCTAAATCAAGATATTTCATTGTCTTTTGGATTAAATTCTACCTTAATTTATGTTAAATTATATTTTGTAGGTGAAACTCTATGTTTAATAAAGAATTAGAGAAAAGAATGCAAAAATGGCAAAATCCAAAGATGAATTCCTTGGAGAGAAATAATATATTAAATGAGTTGGAGTTAAATGGGTCTCCATTATATATATATATATATATATATATATCAATTTTGATCTGGTACCCTCGAAGAGTACTAGTTATTATGCCAACCTAATTTTTTTATTATTTCTTTTACAATGTTTTTGACACTACTCTTAACCACCCCCAAACGCTCCCCCACCCCTCACACATGTATTTGTCTTTTGATTTTGAGGTGTTATTTTGACCCCAAACCCCCCCCCACCCCCAAATTACACTACTGCTAACACATTTTTTCTTCATGTTGCTTTCTATCGAAAATGTAGTGTAATTTATCAAAATCAAAAAAAGAAATGTAGTGTAATTTTTAGGTGTTATTTTGACAATTATTTTCACCATTCAAAAAATAGGAGAAAATAATTCAACCTTAACAAAAGGAGAAAACAGTAGTAATACGATGTTAGATTACACACATGCCCTACTCGAAAAAACATATAATTATAGATTGAGTACAATCATATAAGAAACTCGAAAACAATGAAGCACGCGGGTCCTAGGGAAAGTCATCATTGGGAAAACTATGGAACCACCGTAGTTGCCACTATTAACACTGGTGTACCTATCATCACGTGTTTCATCAAACGAAAACTGTGGGTGATAAGGCTCGCTCATGAGATGCGACCTAAAAGTGCACAAAAAACAACTTTAAGCGATAAGACAATTTTAATATGATTAATGTTTATAAACACTCAACAAAATAATGAGTAAAGCAAGTTTAAAATACCTAGACTGAAGTGTGGGACAAGTTCTTCTATCGTGTCCATTAAGGCCACATGCACCACAATTCCTATTGGGCTGAGACATCGCTTTCTCCTTCCCTGACTTTAGCCGCTTTCCGTACCCTTTGGTCCTAATAGGATTTGGATCAATGGCAACCCGAGTCTCGTTATTGCTCTTGCTTCTATTCCTACTCATCCGAACATCTCCTCCATCGTCAATCTCTTGTGCCTGTATTTTGAGACTCCGAAACTCATCCATGAGAAAGTTGCTACAAGCATCTGGTTAAGCGTACTCTTTGACCAAATCTGATGCCATATAAGTCAACATTCCATGCCTTGATAATAATGACTGCCCATCTCCAAGCTCGTATACATGGCCAACTTTTGCATTCTTTGTCCACCTCCAAAGTATATACTTATCTGGTAAAAGCATCACTTGTTTTTTCTTCATAAAAGAAAGAATAGGACGACATGGATATCCATCAAAATAAAAAATTTGGCAACTACACGTGATGAGATCGAACTCAGAGAAATAAGTCAATTGTCGTTGTCGAGCGTCTGTAGGCCCTGGATCACACCGATTAACCACATAAACTTTTAGCGTATCTGAGCTTGATCTCCTTGAGCAAATGTAGAAATTACTCTGCTCTAATTCTTGGAAAAGCAAAAACATTGTCTTCGTGTATATACCTGACATCTGATTTTCCATCATTGAAGACATAGTTACCTGTAGCTGCTCACTAAGATCAGTGTGGTTAGCAATTAACTCTTGATGTCTCTGATCAGTGATAATCACCCTCGGGGCAACTTGACTTAGCATAGCTTCAAGGAACTTTGAAAAAAGCCAAACGAAAGACTCTATTTTCTCATCGCTCAACAATCCGCACCCAAAAACAATAGTTTGGTGATGGTGGTTAACCCCAACAAATGGAGCAAAAATCATGGAGTACTTGTTTGTATTGTACGTTGTGTCAAACACAACTGCTTCGTCGAAATAGGCATATGAGCTTCTAGATTCACAGTCCGCCCAAAAACATCGATTGAAGACACCATTTTCATCAGTCTCGTAAGTATAAAAAAAGTTGGGGTTCCTTTCTTTCTCAAAACTAAAATGCTCAATAAGTGTCTCGACATCGTGACCCATTAGTGCATGACGGACATCCCTTTGATGGTTCCTGATATCCTTCTCCCCACACCCCATCGATGATGGACCACCCGCATCTATCTCCATAAGTCGTACTTGCTGACACGTGGGAATATTCGCCTCAAAAAACTGTTGGATAAGTGCCATTTTTACGGCAGAAACATTTCGATGTGATCATAACAAATGTACCTTGCTAGGTGTAGTAAGCGGATGATTACGTGCCTCCACAAAATGACTGATAGCCCACAAATTTCTAGTTTGTTGTTTCACCACTGATAGTCTGGCAAGGCACCCACACCGTGTATGTCCACGATTTTGTTCCCCTATACGTTGCACAGAATTTTTAATCCTCATCTAGTAGTCCTCGTTTGTCTTCTCCTCTTTTGAGCACACAAACATTTTCCATACAATCTCATTGGTTTCCTTGTTCTTTCTGCTGTAGTCTATTCTTGTGCTAAACCCCGCTTCTCGTGCATATTGTTTGTAAAAATTGAATGCATCGTCGGATGTTCCAAACTGTTGACCAATTTTAGGAATTGAACCGATAGTAACTTGGGGAACAAACACAATGTCATCACCTTCCATTCCTAATAAAATTTAACAGAATAACATATATCAATGTATGTAAAATACCACCTAATATTTTGATTCTTAGATTATTGTCTGTGTCTAAAAAATTATGATTCATTAGATCTCAGTCTCTATCTAAAAAAAGTATACTAATTAAGACTAGCTAAAATTATATCTATTGTAAAAAGAATTCATACATACCTTTAGAAAATTCACGTCAAATGAACTCAATGGCAGTGAGAGGAAGAGAGAAAGCAACGCGAAGAAAAATCAAAGTAGCAGTAGCACTTCAATGTGAATAAATTGCAAAGCTCTATATTGAACAGAAAGTTAGTTGCGCGGGTTGGTGGGTTAAAATCAAAAAAGAAAAGTACATGTGTCAGGAGGGGGGGCATTTGGGGGGGTTGTGAAGAGTGTTGAATTGTTCAAAAGTGTCAGGTGGGGGGTGGTGAGTGTTAAAACTAAGTGTCAGACTTTGTAAAAGAAATAATAAAAAATTCAGGTTGGCATAATAACTGGTACCCTTCGCGGGTACCAGATCAAAACTGATATACATATATGGAGACAGAGAGGAGAGACGGATAGAGGGCGGTGCAGAAAGAGAGAAGCAGAAAAGAAAAAAGAAAAGGAAAAGAAATTGCAAACACCGTAAATTCTCATGTCTCGTCACTTTTTGGTGATATCTTTTCACTTTATCGTGTTTTTGTTTTTACAATATGAATAACTAATTTTTATATTACGAAAAATAATTTAGTCAACTTGTGATTCTTTATTTTTTTTTATTTAAGATTTATGTGATTTATTTATTTACGTGTTGGTTTTATTATAAGTTTAATGCATTAAATTACCTGATCAATAATTTGATGATTATGTGAATCTCTTTCGAATCTAGAGGTGAGTTTGAGATTTAGACCATATATTAAAATTCGATAAATTAGTATAACATGTAGAGATACCTATACTAATTATTGCGGTCATAATATGAATTCTTAGAACTAGTGTTTCGTTTAACTAAATTTGATTCACATAGAGATATGAAGTAAAATAGGCTCAATGAGAACTCGAGAGGGGTAAATTGAATACAATTGAAGAATTCGATCGAACACTACATTAGTTTATGAATCTTGAATTAAGAATGAATGTGATCAATAGATGAAATTTTATGCCCTAATATTCAACACATATTTGAATTTTCAATTATCCATTCTTTGCAATTTTTTTATATTTTCAATTAGTCAAAAATAGTTAGAAAAATTCATCATAATTATTTACTTGCTTTTGTCAAATAATAGTTAGAAAAATCTAATTAAGGTTTAAAGTATAGTTCTCGTGGGAACGATAATTCGGACTCAAAGGTCCACTATATTACTTGTTACGATATAAAAATGCAACAAGGTGCTTCGTCGGGTCGCCCTTTCCTTCATATTTAGGTATCTTTGGTGGTATGAAGTGATATGGGATAGGGGCGTTTCTCAACTCTTGGGAAAATGGAAGACTTTCGTCATCATCGTCTAATTTAAAGGATCTTTATGGACTGTCTGAGTCATTACCCTCAGCTTGGTAACGAGGAGGTCGCGAAGTTTCTGCTTGATTTCTCAAGTTCACAGCATCCCTTATCTCCCGCCTATTCTTAGGTGGGAAAGGAGGAGGAGGTACCCCCTGAGACTTATATCCTTGGTTACGGTCTGGTCCTTCTTGAATGGGGGGACTAGCAATACCTATTTCCAGGCTTTGATGGTCATATCTTGTAAAAAACACCGGTGGATCTCTAGGGTCCACGTTCTTGAACATATTTTGGGAGAAAGTTATCCTCCTGTAGCATGTTGTCACTAAGTCGGCTAGTGGCGTAATTTGTGGACGTATCCATTCCCACTTTCCTTTCCACTGGGCTTAGCTTCCTTCTGTTCATTTGAGGGTAGGTCCCTGTGTCATTTTCCTCTCTTTCTTGGGAAAACATTCCCTGCTGGGGCATTCGATACCCTGCCTATTGGTGCATTTGCATAAGTAACTGTTACGTGGTGGCATTTAACTGGCCATGTTCCTCATGTTTGTGGCCATCTCTCCCACTTCCCTGGCTAGACGTGCTTTGGTACTGTCTCGCATGTGTTGGTGATGGATGTGATGCATATTCACATTGGTTCAAAGGACTTCTTCTTTAGAAGCCTCATGTTGTTTGTTTCTGCCTTGTGGGCCATATATAATGTGTTCTTGACTTTGAGCTAAAGACAAGTTTCTAAGTACTTCTTTTCTGTAGTAATTATTTTTTCAAAAACAATGCCTTTCTTTAAGGTACTGTTTACTTTGGATGGCTTTTACCACAAGAATACTCATGGTTATAGCGTCGAGTTTTCCACATATTGCATCAATCTGTTGACCCTGAAAAATGTTCCACTGACGTGGCCAACAGATTCCAAAGCCTTTCACGTCCACGCAAGCTTGGTTCTTGCACACTTAAACAAGCTGTAGTCAGATGGGACCTTCTCTGAAGGGGATGGAGTTGGTCGTACACATTCCGACGGTCAAGTCAATTGGAGAAATAGCTATATGAGTGTGGGAGAGCTTTAAACGTGAGCCTCCAATATAAAAAGGGGGTCGACTTTGGGGAGAAACAAGTAAAAGATAGGGTAGCTAGATTATAGCTTTAAGAGTCTAAACTTGCATTACTTTTGAATGGCACTAAGAGTGAGCTTTTGTACTTAAGCAAGATGAATGAAGGTTGTTGGACGACAACACACGTAGCTTCATCCAAATGACTGACCTTTCTTGTCATAGACATCAATCAATTACAGCCTTAAATGCTAATACCATTTTTGTATCCATAAGGTCTAGCTTGCAGCTTTGGACTTGACCAAATAGGTTGGCAGTGGTGGCAGTGTGTTGTCCTGTCAATTGCATAATACAAGATCTGGATCGGCTCTCCCATGGGGTTCACATGTAATGGGGACAGTCAACCCTCACCTCCCGGTGGAAAATAGGTTGTCCACGCTTGAGGGTCAGTTCAACTTTGCCTCGTGTTAGTGTACAGGGAGTAGGATAGTCGAGACCATGTGGGAATCCTTGTGTAGAGAGGCGAAACAAAATCCATCCGACCCATGACTACTATATCCCAGAATAGACCAAAGCGCGTTTTTCAACTCTTCCATTACTGATATTTTACATAAGAACAGGTTCTCCTCCAATGTAATAGTCGGATGTAAAAATCCTAGATCATTCTCAACCAAAGAAATTAGCGACACTGTCGAAAGATTTCTGAAAAACTACGCCGCCCTCTCTTGAATTTCCTCAGACGATTTAAACACATAATTGTCTTCAAGAACCATCTTCTCAAACACATTGTTATTCTTTTTACTTCTAACAATTGCGTGAAAGAATTTTGTATTCCATCACCCTCTTGTAACCATTTGTTGTGTGATTTCTGTCTCCAAAAAATTTCTTCCCTTTAAAGCCAATTCGTATACTGATTACTGTTGGGTTGTGTGCCCATAGTATAGTTTTGTTTTATTGATGTAAAAATAACAATATTCTTATATTGAATAAAATTGTTTTTATTTCATTTATTATATTTATTTAATTACTGAACATGCGAATTAAAGTGCCTATGATCACTTGTAATAATATAAGTTGGGTACTTGCGTTGAGAATTAAAGTGTGACCAACTTATATTTTGATCATAAATAATTTGTTCATATTTGTTCACTACAAATGTATAAGGGTGACACCTTATATCAGAAGGCTTGAGTGTTGTCCGACTCACTATTCGGGTTTGTGATTTGTCCTTAACACAAAAATAGTTAAATCGTCGCCCTAAAAAGTAGGTAGAGTGACTACTTAAGTATTTCTGTTGAACGGTTCAAATTTGAGCTCAACGTTTAGTGACGGCAAAATTTCGACATCTGCAATTTGGTCATAGGACCGTTGAAAAAAATGGTACTTACGTTAGTGAGAATAATAAGAGGGACAAAACGGTCTATTATGCTCGTACCTAATTATTGAATCACGAACGGGGATAAAATATATATACAGCAAGTCAGCCTCTATCACGTTAGACACACATCCCCCCTCGCTCACATAAAAAGTTTCAGATGAAGGAATAATCCTTTCCCTATTCAAAAACCTTGTATGTTTGTCATCAATTTTAGGGATGTCAAAATGGTTCGCCGACTTGGGCTTTACTCGCGCTGAGCCCCATTTTGGGTGATCGGTTTGAGCCCAAGCCAGCCTGTGAGCCCGGGTCACGGGCCATTTCGGCCCGTCTAGCCGAGTTTTATTAAAAATATAATAAAAAAAATTGAAACAATAGATTTTAAATTCATCCCCATATAAATTGAAAAAAAATTAAATTCTTTAAGAAAAAATCAGATTTGTCACGAAAAAAACCAATCGGCTCAGCTCGGGCCTGGCTTAGCTCGTTAAGGCCCGAGCCAAAAGCTCGGGTCGAACTTTCATTTTTTGGCCGAGATTTTGCTCGGCTCGTGTAAGAACAAATAGCTCGAACCATTTTTGTTCGAGCCTAGGCCAAGCTTCAAGTTTCGGCTCGTAGCTCGGCTCGGATCGTTGACACCCCTAATTCATCTGCTCTAGAACCAATACATTATCCCCTTCCATTCTCCGCCAAATTTTCCTATGCCCTTTAGGAATGATATTTTCTGCATCATGATGAATCTCTCTATCTACAATCCTCTTCTTCTTACATAAAGCCTCCAAGTGCCCTTGAATTCTACATTATTGATAGTATGAAGGTAAAGTTTCATAAATCACCTCTTCTCATCGATTAGATGGATGAAAAGGTGCTCCCAACCAAAAAGTCTCCATCATAGGTTTTGATATATCCATTTCAACACAAACTCGAACCCTATCTGTACGAGACGTACATGTCGTAAAATTGTCCCTCTTCAAAAATCGTCCAAAAGCCCCTGTAATGATACTCAAATTGATTCATGATAAAAATGTGATGGTAATCCGGTAAGAAAACTCAAACTAGAACCAACTGTGGTACCTGATCTTTATCATAGTCTTGAGACCAAATAAATAATATGGAGAACCTTCCATATCAGATGATTCGCGTGCAAATACCGTTCTGAAATCCTCTTATGTGGTGAGTCTATTGAATACATTACGATGTCTCTGCATTTCTCTTACGGAGAAGAATGCTTTAACTACCCAACATGCCTTAATATAGATGTGAATCTACGTTTTACATTTTTTAGAACACTGTTAAATACGTATCCTAAAATAAATCTTAAATTTCATACAAAGATAACTTTTATCCCAATTACGATAATTAAACAAAGGAAGAATTACTAGATCACAAAAGTAAATTAATAAATTGTATTATATCACTAGTGGCCAGTTCCAAACTCCAATGTGTCGAACCTCATTTACTAAAAGGGGGAAATCAGAATTAATGAAATAAAGTCCTAATAAGCGAGCCACATAAATTGTAATTCATATTTAAAATTTAGAATTCTTAACGTACATAAGGAGACACAAAGATTAGAAACCGAATTTAGGTGGTCATAATCCCCATACATAATCATAACATACATATGGAGACACGAAAATTAAAAGCCATATTTCGTTGCTATAATTCCCGTGTGTAGTGCTATTATACTCCGCCCATTGAACTTAAACATATAGAACCGATATCACATTCATAAATTGAATTCCGCATTTTAGGGCATGACAAATGATTTAATATACAACATATGACTACACTTGCCTCTTAAATTTGAAGAGGATTTCATAAAACACATATCGAAGAACTTGACCTCAAACAATCGTTTATGAACTTTGTGTATGTACTATCGAGCAATCATAGTTAAACACAAACACACACCCGCACGTGCGCTCGCGCACAAGTACACACAGACACATATCTTCCTATCTTATTTTTATATATAATTATAAATATAGATTGACGTAATTATGATCATCATACAATCAAATCAATCAATCTTAATTATATATAATTATATACATATATAGATACGTATTATATTAATCACATAATTTAAGTCCTTGTTTGGTTCCCATTTTTTCAAAACTCATTTTCAACAATACATTCTTCAATAAAATGATTTTATATGTAAATAGAAAACTTTTTCTCATTTCTTAACCACACATTCTTCAAAATATCACTATTCCAATATTTTCTTTTTTTACAAAATGGGTCTCAAACATGTTCTAAATATATAAGTCATAAATATATATAATTATATACATATATAGATGTATGTAATTATAGTAATTATATAATTTATATCAATCAATTACCTTAGCTGTCATCGTCAAACAGTTTGAGAATATTTGTAAAATAGAAATTTCTAAAACTAAAATTTTCTTAAATAGAAGTTTTATAAGATGGTAGTTTCTCAAAATAGACGCTTATCAAAATGGAAATTTTCTGAAATCGGAGTTTCTAAAAATATAAGTTTTATAATGTAGGAATTCTTGAATAGAGGTTTTTAAAATGGACTTTTCTTAGAAGTTTATGAAAATAAAGTTTCTAACATCTTAAATTTTGAGTGAGTTTGTAATACTTTTTTTGTTTTGATGATTTGAATATCGTTCAACTAAGTGACTTTCAGGTGAGGAGGGGGATCACAATTGGACCATTTAAATTCCAAGCTCTCTTTTAATAGTTTAGGTTTTTTTCACTAAGTTTTTCAGTTTTGCGAATATGCAAACTAAGAAAACTCAAAAATAAGTAGGAATAAAAGCATTTAGAGGTGTAACTTTCCTCATTAGACTCTACTATATATAATCTAGAGATTTCCTAAGGTCAACTATTTTCGTAGGTTAATATGTTCCCTAACATAATCAACAGTCTAAAATCACATAATATCATAAAATTATCATTCTGACAACTTCAATATCCATAGTGAGCATTTCATAATTAACATGTATTCATAAAATCATAATTCGTGATTGTTAATTCAGATAATAATTTAATTAACATGGCAAATTACACATACTAATTCCATCATGCTTTTCACATAAATTATTAACACCTAGCAACACATATTCAACGTTAATAGATATATTATGCATGATTATTATTTTTTTACTTGGAGAAAGGAAGTCAAAGCGTGGAACTTTGACGTCGTGTAGTGGTGGTTTAAGAAACATTTTAAATATGCTTCTTTTTTTTTTTTTTTAAAAGATGTTTTAACGTAATCATAAACCCGGCCTTTAAAATTTTAATACAGACCATAACTCATAGAAATTCTTTATTTTTAAGGTGTCCGTAGAAATATAGACCCACTCTGATACCATTTGTAAAGACCCAAAAATTACCCTTTAAATCGTTAAATACGTATAGTAAATATAGAATTAAACTTTCATACAAAATATAAGTTTTATCCCAATTACAATAATTGAAAAAAGAAGGAAGAATTACTAAATCGTAAAAGTATATTAATAAGTTGTTCAATAATATCTTTATTATATCACCGGTGGCTTATTCTAAACTCCAATGCCTCGAACCTCAATTATTTAAAAGGGAGAAAGTCATAAATAATGGGATAAAATTCGAATAAGTGAGCCACGTACAAATCGTAATTTATATTTAAAATTTAAGAATTCTTAACATATATAAGGAGACACGTGGATTAGAAACCGAACATAGGTGGTTATAATCCCCGTACATAATCATAACATACATATGGAGGCACGGAAATTAAGAACCGTATTTCGTTGCTATAATTCCCATGCGTAGCGCAATTAAACTCCGATTTATTGAACTTAAGAATATAGAACCCATATCATATTCATAAATTAAATTTCGCATTTTAAATTATGAAAAACAATTTAACATACAACATTTGACTACATTTACCTCGTAAAATTGAAGAGGATTTCATAAAACACGTATGGAAGAACTTGGCCCCTAACAATCATTTATGAACTATGTGTGTGCAGTGTCGAGCAATCATAGTTACACACACACACACACACACACATAGTTGTTTACTTATTTAGGAATGAATCTTTCTAACTTATCTTTATACTAGTTTATTGCCCGTGCAATGCACGGGCAGTGTGGTTACGAAAGTAATGTTAGCGTTGGAAAAAAAATATATTTCTCCGCATTATGCGGAGACACAGAAGAAATTTTGAATTTATTATATGTATGTGTGGAATGAATTTGGATAAAATGTAAATAAGTAGAATATTTGGCAAAAAAAAAGGAAATAAAACAAAGGCACGGGTGCGGAGACACGGAAGGAATTTTGAATTTATTATATGTATGTATGGAATGAGTTTGTGTAAATGTATAAATCAGTAGAATTTTTGGCAAAAAAATAAATAAATAAAACCAGGCGCAGGTGCGGAGACACGGAAAGAATTTTGAATTTATTATATGGATGTATGGAATGAGTTTGTGTAAAATGTAAATAAGTAGAATTTTTGAAAAAAAAAATGTATGGGTGCCAAAAAAAGGAAATAAAAAAAGGTGCAAGTGTGGATACACGAAAGAAATTGTGAATTTATTATATGTATGTATGGAATGAGTTTGTATAAAATGTAAATAAGTAGAATTTTTGGCAATAAATAAATAAAAAAGCCGCGGGTTCGGAGGCACAGAAGAAATTTTGAATTTATTATATGTATGTATGAAATGAATTTGTGTAAAATATAAATAAGTAGATTTTTTGGTAAAAACAAAAGGGAATAAAAGAAAGGCACGAGTGTGGATACACGGAAGAAATTTTGAATTTATTATATGTACATGTGGAATGCGAGTGTAAAATGTAAATAAATAGAATATTTGGCAAAAAATAAAAGAAATAAAAAAAGGCGCGGGTCTAGAGACACGGAAGAAATTTTGAAGTGGTGTCTCAGCCTAATGCGGAGATAAGTGTCCGTGTCTCCGCATTATGCGGCGACAGCAAGCCAAAACTTAAAAAAAAAAAAATTATGTCCGTCCTTGGTGTCTCCGGCTCCGCATAATGCGGAGAGATGTGTCCGTGTCTCCGTATAATGCGGAGACACCAAGCAAAAACCTTTTAAAAAAAAAAGAAAAAAAAATTATGTACGTCCTTGGTGTCTCTGTTTCGGAGACACCAAGCCAAAACTTACAAAAAAAAATAAATAAATAATTAAATTAAATTAAATTACGTCTNCTTTGGTGTCTCTGCATAAGACACCAAGTGGTGTCTCCGCATAATGCCGAGACACGACACGTGTCTCCGCATTATGCGGAGACACCAAGCCAAAATTTTTTTAAAAAAATTATGTCCATCTTTGGTGTCTCCGTCCCCGCAAAATGCGGAGAGATGTGTCCATGTCTCCGCATTGTGCGGAGACACCAAGCCAAAACATTTTAAAAAAAATATATGTCTGTCATTGGTGTCTCTGAAAATATGTGGAGACACCAAGCCAAAAACTACAAAAAATAAAAAAAAATAAAAAAATTACGTCTTTGGTGTTTCTGCATAAGACACCAAGTGCTGTCTTCGCATAATGCGGAGACATGTGTCCGTGCTTCCGCATTATGCGGAGACACTAAGCCAAAATTTTAAAAAAAAAAAATGTCCGTTCTTGGTGTCTCCGTCTCCACAAAATGCGGAAAGATGTGTCCGTGCGGAGACACCAAGCCAAAACTTAAAAAAAAAAATTATGTACGTCCTT
>CAIGRQ010175832.1:0-13634 GCA_903798375.1 Fraxinus sp. D2006-0159 | reverse complement strand
TCTGAAGTTGTTTCTTGAACAATGTTAGGGATAGAAACCCGATCCTAATCATTGTCAATGGCAATTGGAGGAATCTCAACATATTCATTCTCGAAGATGAAGTTTGTAACCCTTTCTCCCTCTGCAAACTCAACATCCTCAAAGAACCGTGCATTTTCCATCTCAAAAATTGCCTTAGTTGTGGGATCATAAAACTTGTAACCCCTAGACTTTTTAGAATATCCAATAAAATAGCAACTAATAGTTATTGCATCCGTTTCTTTTCATTTAGGGCATGCCTCAGCTGGACATCATTAAATGTGTAAGTGCTTCAAACTAGGCATTTTACCCGTCCAAAGCTCATAAGGGATTTTATCAGTAGCTTTAGTTGAAACTCTGTTAAGTATATATGCTGCGGTCTTTAATGCTTCACCTCATAGTGATTCTGGCAAAGTAGAATGAATAATCATACTCATCACCATGTCTTTAAGCGTTCTATTTCATCTCTCAGCAATACCATTCATAGTGGGCAAAAAATATTGTTGACCATTCCAAGAAGTCATAGGGAATGGTCCACAAATGCCTGTATGTATAAGTTCTAAGACATCTAAAGTCCCGTTGACTTGAAATCTCCTTTTATTGGCCTGTTTTCCCTTTATATAGTTAACACACATATCATAATCTATAAAGTCAAGGGGGTCGAAGATTTCATTAGACACAAGTCTCTCAATTCTTCTTTCGGAGATGTAACCTAAGTTTTTGTGAAATAACAAGACTAAATTCTCACAGGTTAATTTTCTCTTTACACCTTGAGTACTTACATGGAAGGATTCATTAAAAGAAGTAATTATATCAATTAAATAAAGATTATCGTAACCTGATAAAAAATCGAAACCAACCAATTTTGAATCACGAAACAATCTAAATTTTCCATTCCTGAATGAACAAAATAACCAGATTTGTCCAAAGCAAAAATAGAAATCAGATTCCGTCGAAAAGACGGTACAATAAATATCTCATTAAGATCTAAATAAAATCCAGTCTTTAACAATAATCTAAATTTTCCTATTGCTTCTACTTCTACCGTCTTGCCATCGCTAATATAGATGTATCTTTCACCATCACTTGGTTTTCGGCAACTAAGGCAACCTTGCATAGACACATTGATGTGAGTTGTTTCACCAGAATCTATCCACCACGAAATGTCTGGTACTGAAGTTAAATTAACCTTAGAACAAACCAAATGAAGAATAATATCTTTCTTGGCATACCATGTGTGATAGTTGGTATAGATTTTCTTCTTATGACTTTTAGCTTCGCAGAAAAAAACAACCACCTTCAATTGGTTCCTCATGATGTTTCTTTTGTGATGCTGTACCCGCAGTTTCCTTATCAGTTTTCTTTTTCTTGTTCCTTTTGTCCTTAAATGTGGTAGCTAAATGATCATTTTTCTATCTTGTCATGCTTCAATCTTTAGTTTTGAAGTAATGTGAGACATTTTCATAATGTACTCCCGTATATTTCCTTTTCCTTTGTACCTCATTGAGATAAGGTTTGCCAAAAGTGTACTAGTTTCAGTCTTTTCATTTTTGGCAAACCTCCTCTCAAGGTCCTCAAAGAAACCCTTAGCCGTAGTCACCTTATCGGACATAGTGCCCCGAAAGGCTTCTGGAATAGCACGCTTTATGATCATCAAACTTATGCAGTTCGATCTTTCCACTTTTCCATCTCTCTCTTGTCATTGGAGACACTCTTATCAGTAAGTGCAGCAGGTTGATCGAGTTGTAAAGCAAGGTGCAGATCCATGACTCCGAGAACAATCATTACGTTCTTTCGCCATACCTTAAAGTTGGTGCCATTAAGCATTGGAATAGAATTGATGTTAGCAGTGGAATCTGAAACTGAATTAGAACGATTAATTTAAAGTGGACACAATCCTTAATATGGAAATAATAATTTCAAATATTAGTCAGGCCCATCACAAGATACCTAGCATAACATTAATATTTAGTCTTTGGACAAAAATATTAACTTGTAAGTTGTACTCTTGTTGTAGTGATCAAACATTGACAATAAATAAATATGTCAATCAATAAACCTTTTTTTGAACTGATTTATTGATTACATGTTAAACCAAATAATCGTCACATGTTTATCACCACATGTGTATGTGAAATTCGGCCAAATATTAACCTTCCTTTGGACCGATCAGATATCCGCATGAATAACACACGTACACATACCTTTTAATATTCTAAGTTAATTAATTTTCACAAGAGATATTGCTTTGACAACATGTTGCTTCAATTAAATCACTTTCGAATATTATCTCTCAAAAGAGTCATTTGTACCAAAATTTGAAAAAGATAATCACTGAATTTGCATATTTGAGTTAGTTTGAAACTTTAAGGACCTTAGGGTTAATAATTCAGAACTTTAGGGAAAACAAATTATTTATCTAGAACTTTTAGGGGTTAATAATTAATTATTGAAAATTTTAGGAGTCAAAATTTGATTATTCAAAACTTTAGGGGACCAATATAAATCAATTACGAACCTTTAGGGGCTTAATTACAAAAATAAAAACTTTAATAGCCCAAATTAATTAATTTTTCAAACTTTAAGGACTGAATTATATATTAATCCAAAAACTTTAAAATCCCAATTTGGATGAATTTTAACCTTAGGGGGCTAAATTACCAAAACTTTAAAGTTAAGGGACTTAAACTTTAAAACTTAACCCTAATATGAAATGACAATCAAGGACCTAAAAACATCAAATTTACACAAGAAGCCCCTGCCCCCAAGATTCCATCCAAACCTTAAAACCCTAAAAAACTAATAGGTGATTGAATCCCAGCGGTGGCTCCGCCCCAAACAACACGAAGCAACGCTCGTCGACTGTAGCGCTTCGCGCTGCTATCGAAGCACTGCACCTGGTAGTGGCCACGCCGATGTAGTTCGCTACAGAAAAATCATGTCGTCGCTGCAGTAGCTCGGCGTTGTTGCTTCGGCTGTGCCAATTTCGACCGTCGACGCTGCCCCAATTTCTTTTTTTTTTTAATTGAAATTTTTGAAATTCTCGACCAAATAATTTTCAAATTTAACAAAATTAAAAAACCAGAATTGTTAAATTTGACAACCATAAAATTATAAAAAAATCAAATTAAAATTTCGATTCTCAATGATTCAACAAGAATTGGCTCTGATACCACTTGTTGGAAAAAATATTATTTTGCCGTCATATTAATCGTTCATGTTGGATCATCAAGAATATGTAAATCGAAAAGGAAAGCGTATCTGAATCAGATATGGTTATTGTAATGAACAAGTCATGTGGTTTTAATCTTTCAAATCAAGATGTATTTTCTTAGTTTCTCTCTTTGATGATGGAAGTCATAATAGAATGAACAGAACATGTGATCCATGGACCATAATCGTGTACACAAACACACACACTATTGGCCTATGGACCTAACCGATCATGAAATTAGGAATATGCCAGGTTTCGACACATAAAGGCTCACACTTTAATTTGTATGTTTTAAAGCCCAAAATATCAAAACATTATTAGATCACTTTCATCGAGCTTACCTAAAATTGATAACATTTAATTTAATATACAATATTTCACATATAAGCCACAAGCTCGACTAAAAATCCTTACAGTAGCGTATCATGTCCAAAAGGCTGGCTGGACATGGCAGGCCTGGGCAGCCAAACCCTTCTTACACCTCTAGGCTGGATGGGTCCACATGCCTAAAAGCTTGCCGAACCTTCAAAAGAGTTGTGTCAAACATGGATCAAACAAAGGTAGATTCGATTATGAACTGGCTGCTGCCAAAATATTCGGTCAGGTTTTCGACCTAAATGAGTAAATGTTTTCATCATTCTACAGACTCCCCGTTAGTCAAAGTTTCAACACAAATGGCCCCTCTTTTTCAAAGCATTCAACTTCGCCGTCAACCTCACATGTACTGAGTTAATGCTCCAACTAAAACTAGAATATTTATTTCTATTCCATTTTATTTAATGCAGTTATCAAGTTCTACAGGTTCTTCAGAAATTCATGAACGCCAATACATTTAGCATCAAAGAATCTACTAAAGCCTTTTTTCCCCATATCTCCAGTGTTCGGACCATAAGTGGAAGGTATTAGATTCCATCTTACCATTTCACGCAATCGAGAATTCAACTATAAATATAGTCGAAAAGATTAACTATGTACCGGTCATACATTTCTAGTGATTTAACAAGTTTTCGTAAACACAGAATGGAGAAGAAACGAAACCAGAAGCTCCACGACAAGCACCAAAAGCATCATCATGCCCCGGATGCTTACGAGCTTTATGAAGCTGAGCACACGACACTGTGGCTTAAAGACGCTCATCCACGTCCAAGTGCTCATGTGAACTCCAATCAGTTTGAAGAGATGAGTCCTATGGATGAAAATAGAATTGTAGTCCAGAAAAGTAACCACAAGCTCCATGACAAGCATCAAAAGCATCATCAACCCTCGGATGCTTACGAGCTTTATGAAGCTGAGCATATGTCGTGGTGGCTTAAAGACGCTCATCCACGTCCAAGTGCTCGTTTGAACTCCAATCAGTTTGAAGAGATTCGTCCTAAGGCTGAAAACAGAATCGCAGTGGACTACTGGAGCACGAATGAGGACTCGACTGATGGAAATCGTGTAAACTATGATGAGGTCATTGATGTTGAGGCAGAAGAGTTCATCCAAATGGAGCACGAGAAGCATGGCCTAAGAAAATGGATGTCTATGAAGGGGTATTAAGCCTCCTAAACCATAAATATTTGGAGGGAGTTAAAGCTAATCTAAATAATGTGCTAGTGTGTTTAATTTCACAATCCCATGTATTTTTTTTTTCATCACAATTCTCGAATACTATGTGAGAAGTTACCTATCTACTTACATTTCATATATATATTTTTGTATCAGCAAAGTTACATGAATATTGTGCTAGAAAAAGATTTTTAGACGATCCCAAAAGTTCTGATGCAGAAACTTTTGTTGCGAGGTCATATCCTCGAATCAGTACTGATTTTGCATAATCTACAATTTGATCACTAACATATACAAAATGAAATAGTATAGTTCCAACTACAACTTGTAATTATTCCTTTACTTACACGAAATTAGGCACACATCGAGCAAAACATATATATATATATATATCACATGAAAACAAACAAAGCATCACTTAAACTTATTGTGGTTCGGTATAAACGTGGAAGCTACATCCACTCACCAACTATGAACAAAAAGATTAAAATGGTGAGAGCTATTACAACTCATCGAGCCCGTCATAGACGTTCTACATAATGGAACGGCAAAGAGGACAATTACTATGTTGTTTATCAAGCCACTTCTCCAAACAATCCCTGTGGAAGAAATACTTGCAAGAAATCTTACACACTTCCTCATCAGCTTGAAATTTGCAAAGACACACACAACACTCGGTCGAAGGCCACATATGGTAATCGAAATTCCCGTCACAGCCCCGATCAGTTTTATCAGGACTAATGCACCGGTTTCTGCACAAAGAGCCATATCGCGTTATTGACACTCTTCTAGCCCTTAAACCTCCAGAATAATCACTCATAGCCTCTTCCTCAACGAAATCTTGATTGGTGGCCGCAGCACTACCACCACTAGCTAGGACGGCCTACTTGCAGCATAGATCTTAGCATGTTCTTCACAGCAACCACCGACGTAGCGATGTTCATCACCAGCAGTGGCAGCACCCCTTCAGCTGGACTAGGAAAATTTGGAAGTCCC
Organism: Fraxinus sp. D2006-0159; assembly: GCA_903798375.1. NCBI lineage: Eukaryota > Viridiplantae > Streptophyta > Magnoliopsida > Lamiales > Oleaceae > Fraxinus > Fraxinus sp. D2006-0159. Next base: position 7,855 of record CAIGRQ010175832.1, on the reverse strand, counting down.
ATCTCTCCTTTTGCCAAAGACACTTCAAGAATGACTACATCAAGTTTTGTAGTCTACTACAATTTATTGATTCTTTTGAAGAGTTCATATACAGGGCATGCAATATGTTTCAAAGGAAAACCAACCGAAAGGTTATCATGGGGGTGTAGGGGTGGGCGTGGGGGGTGGAATATTAGTGATATGTAAGCTTTTTGTTACTGAGGATGATGGAGTTCAAAAACTTGTCTACTAATGAAATGGGATTTTATTTTTTGAAGTGGTGACGTGTGAAAATGTTGGGATGGGGAAGAAGATCTTGATTTATTTGAAGACAATGATTGAACAAACCAAAAGTAGTCAACATGTTTGGCTGCTTTGCTTAAATTTGTGTTGCAGGGAAGAGTTAGAGGAGGAAATACAAGGAAAGGATAATGCTACAAGTACAGGAGGTGGCTCACAGATCAATTACAGGATTTTGAATTGGGGTGACGTGGCAAGTGAGGGAAAAGAAGAAGACAAAACGAGTGAAATTGGATAGGGTAAAACCAATTTCATTTCATTTCTCTTCCATTCTGGCCTAAACTCTCTAGTGGTGATTCAAAATCCAATCGGCCGGCGGCGCTCTCGTCTCCATCTCCTGCCGGTAGTGCTCTCGTTTCCTTTTTTGGAGTCGACCTCATACCACATTGCTGCTTCATCGGTGACCATTTTTGAAGTCGACCTCGCAGTCTCGTACCACTGCTTCTCCGTCGACGACTACATCAAACCACCACTGAAGAGCATGCCTCTGACGATACATTTGAACCACCGGCGACGAAGCAATGAAGAACAATTTTTTCCCGACTTTGCCCAAACATAGTCGCGCGGTAGACGAGGCAGCGAAGAAAGTTGCTATAGTACTTTAGAATTTTCTCCATTTTCATTTTTTATCAGAAGACCCTCTTAAAGATTTTGCCCAAGGCTCCCTACTTGTTTGATACGTCTCTGAAATACTCAGAAATTAATTTTTGGTCCGTCTTCAAACCATAGCTTCTCTTTCAAAACAATAGCAGATTCACAAGACAAAACTATGTTTGGTTGTGCTTATAAGTGAAATTTTGTATTACTTACTTCATGTTCAGCTAAGATTATAAAATGCTCTTTTGCAATTGTTTCATTGTCAGCAGTGGCTACAGAATAGCAGCTTATTTGATTTTCCAAATTGCCAAACATGATTAAGTTATTTTTATTTTTATAATATAACTTACTTTTCTAGATTTTTATTTTTATATTACGAAACTTGCTAGATTTAGTCAAGAATTTCTTGTTTGAGAATTCGGGCAGTGAGCCTGAAAAGTGGTGGAGTTGGTGGGAGTTCTTTACTGCAACAAAGTGTTTAAAAACTGTGGGGATGGTTTTGGTTCTTCAGGAGGATATGCATGTTCTAAGTGTTGTAATTTTATGTTTTGTACACTTCAGCATTGAACATGAAAATGGGTGTAAACTATGTTCCTTTTTATTATGTTTGGCATCAGTATTTCTTATTCTTGCCATGGATTTGAGTTTTGCATTTTATGTTGAGGGTGAATGCTTGAGATATTGAATCCTTGTGATGCGCATCATTTTTACAACTTGCACCGTCCAAAACTTCCTTCAGATATGGAGTTGGAAGGTATCGTTGACCCGACGGGGAAAGGTATCTTCAAAAATCTTTTGGAATGTGTAGTGTATGATTTTTAGGAATTAAATTTGTAATGGAAATATGGAGAAGAACCCGTATGTGAATACACCTACATCAAACCACACCATTAATTGAAAAAAAGAAATTCGAAATGTGGACAATGAGGAACGCAGGCACTGATTTGGCTACTGTTTTAACTTTGAGTGGAGCACCATTAATATTTTCTTTTTCAGTGCTTGTGGTTCTTATGTCAATCAATTAAATTATTTAACTTAATTTGAGATTTTCACATCTTTGCAGAATGATTGCTTTTATAATGCGGGATGGACAGGGGATATACGTGAAGTCATTATGTATCTACACCAAGAATAATTTATTCCATTAGTTTACAGCCATTTTTGAGATTATAATTTATTTCATTATCTTTTATTGAATGTTGTAATATTTGAATTTTTGTAGGATGGAATACCAGCTAGATGTGGAACGGATGATTAGAAAATGTACTTGGAACAATAGTTTTATAGTTTCACTATTGTATTGAAGTTGTTGGATGATCAGCATGCACATATCCTACAACATCCTTTCTGTGGTCCCTATATCAGTTGAGAGATGTGCAGTACTCTGGACAGATCATTGATGTATTACTATGTCCGTTGCTTAGGCTAGTCAATGGTGATGCCCTACATTTCGACCTCGGGGGAAATGTCGTTACTTTCTCCATGTTTCAGTTTGCTATCATGACCGAATTGAAGATTACGGGCGACGAGACATCTACTGACGGTACTCAAAGAAGTAATAGGTTGCACGGGAAGTATTTTCAGGAACAAAGGACGATGTTTCTACCATGGTTGATTGGCGCAATCAGGGAGTGCGACTAGATGTTGGACAGATTGAAGTTAGGACTGTTCTACATCATTGAGAACGTGGTGAGGTGTCATCACAAAAGGCTACGATCGACTTTTTCTATTTGGAAGTTGTTGACGACATCAATGCCTTCAACAACTATCCCTAGGGTCGGAGATGTTTTGAGGAAATCGTACAAATTTTCACCAGATCACACTCGAAACCTAAGAGATCCGTGCGTAAGTACAATACTTATGGATTGTCCCGGCAGTGCAGGTAAATACTTAACATAATCAACATTAAAATAATTTTTATACTAAATTTATATATAATAATTGTATGTGTTGCAAATCTGGGCATTTGAGATTATTCTCCTCTTGGGTACCCGATTTGCGAGATGAGGGAAGACACGCTGCCCTTGGATGCATCATTGTCGAGGATCTCAAGTAGACGAATGCCGAGGTCCTTGGCAAACAGTTATTCGCCCTCCTCAACGACCCTCAGGTGAATATTATACATTTGTGATTTATATTGTATATCGTTTCAAAAATTCGTCGCATAATCATTAACTAGTTGAACTGTTAATATGTCAGCTTGAAGTCCTAACTGAATTGACATCGTTGACGGAGGAAGAGGGTCAAGGTTTTGTGCATGAATTAGTCGTTCATCATACTCAACACGACTAGATGTCCAAATCCATCGAAGACCAAGATTTGGTATGTGAATTGAATATAATTTATTGATTATCATTTTGTATAAGTTAGCCTATTTTAATTAAATTAATAATTTTTAATGTTGTTATTTGTGTAGGAGCGTGGTCTAGCTGATCGACGATCACCTTCGTCGATGAGACCTCCCCCTTCTCCATCTAGACACTTCCCCCGTAGATTTCCTGCACACTGTTTGACTCATTATTTCAATGATCTGTATGTTCGCCTAACTGGATTTATGGCGAAAAAGGTGGGCGCGTTACGCCGAGAGATAAGAGAAAAGGTAGGTGCACTACAAGAGGCGATAGGGACACTGCGACGAAAGTTGAACAGTGAGGTATCAAATTTATGCCATACTATTGCAGTGCTACGAAGCCATATAGCGACCTTTAGGATGAGGTCGCAGTGCTCTGAGGCAATATAGCAGGCAGTCGAGGTGGTGATAGGTGGGGTGACGGTGATCGGGATCATACATCGTTGTAGATAGATGATGGCGCGTTATAGTCATTTTTGTTATCTGTAGAGCGGAAGGGAATGGCCCTAATTGGGACAGAAGAGGTTGTGGGAGAGGAGATAACGAAGGGGGTGGCAGATGAGAAGACAATGCTTGTCATCACAGAGGGCAAGAAGCGTTTTGTTGACCTGTCGAAGCAGGTGGTTGGCAAGATGTCGAAATTGCTATTACGGTACGTCATTTTTACCTTCACGGTTGAGGCGAAGAGGAGAATGTTCATCGACGGGACATACCCCAATCTTTTTTGAAAGGTGAACCATGCCAAGTGGAAAATGTTCAAGTCAGAGGGGAAAAAAAATTATGCCCGGATAAATATTTTATGATTTTAGTGAAGCACGCTACACTAATTCATCTATACTTCTTTTAATATTTTTTTCGTTTCTTTCTGCATAGCTAGCCTATGCGCTTATAAATAGTTTCATGATATCGCGACTTCAGGAGCTTGGCTTGCCAACGATGCAAGTGTAATATCGCAATTTTTATTTATTATGTATATATATTTTTTGTTTATTAAATTAAATAACTCCCTCTATTTTTTTATTGGCGTTTCCTGATATAGCACATCGACCTGACTATGGACTTGTTGTACGAATGGGCTCAAAGATATCCAAGATCATTCGACATTCCTGACTAAGTCATATTGAGCACCGAGTTCCTACGTGTCGTTACCATTAAGTATTAGTCGCTCCAACTTATGGCTAATGAGTACATCATGCCCGAATATATGCTTGAGAAGGTCATGGGGATGTGGCCGGGGTGTTGGAGAAAGTCATGGGATGGTTGTATGCATATGTATATTCGAGTGATCACGAATCACTACTTTACCGTAGAGATCGTCTTCCTGATTCCACCTATATATGTGTACAACTCCCATCATTCCTGTCTGACACGGGGTTAGCTCAAGTTTCACCTGGAGTCGGTGGTTATGATCATTCATTTGATGGCGAGATGAGCGGGAGTGATTGTGCATGACAGACTAACAATCGTGCGAGACACGACGATGGCGAGACAATCGAAATCATAAGTATTTATAATTTTTTTTTAATTTGAAAAATTAGATTTTAGTTACACAGTACAAAACTAACACATTATTATTTAATTGTAGGGGTGATTGTGACATAATCGTAATAAAACATATTTAATTTTTTAGTATATCTCATAAGATTGATGGAATTAACAAATTCTTGATACAAAATTGGAGAAATAAATTAGCATGTGATTTGTATGAATTCAATTGTGATACGTAAATATTGTTTATTTAATTGTACATGGACGTCCGGACCCGCGATTCAACTTCGAGGTGGCAACAAACTATTAAGTGGGAGAATATGGTCGAAAACTTCCCAATCGACTTCATTCAGTAGAGGAAATATAGTCTTAATATATGATGATCTTCAATAATCAGTCGTGTAATAAGGAGAGCATAAGGTTCTCTCTGTAAAGCCTCTATACATAGCCACCGCGACTGCATGTTCACATGAAAAACTCTCCATTTGAAATCAACTACAAGTGCAGATGTTATGAGTCAAGTCTATCATGTATGTCATGTTACATGCATATTTCATGTAGAAGAGCAAATCATCCAGTGGTTTCACATTCAGATTTCTCGTAATCTTTACACCCTTGAAGAGTTTTTCCTCCTGAGCCGGGGCTAGCACACTCATGCAACTCTATGATTCTGCATGTCAATCATGAAACCACTATTGCAGTATGTGCTCAATCATTGCAGGGATTGGTAACTCTCAATCTTTCTTAAATAATACATTGAGAGATTTCGCATTGTTTGACGTTATCATTTTGTATTGACATCCTGAAAAATGTGATCGCGCCCAATGATCTATCCCCATTTTTGTTTGATGCTCTCATACTAGGAATGATTTACTTCTTATTTTCACCATGACCGTTTTACAGTCTTCAACATTGTAAGTTTCGACCACTCTTCTGAACAATGAAACGATGTCTTTGCCCCGATACTTAGTTTTTAGGTTGCCATGTAAATAGTACACGCAATACCCATGATGCGCCTTCTTCGACTTCCCCGATTACTTCCCTCAACTTTGTGAAGAACTAACGTATCGACAGATTATTCTCACTATCAACTATGTCGAATGCAAGAGGGTAAATTTGCATGTCGACATCTTGACATGTAGCAATAATTAACTTACCTTCATATAAGCTTTCAGAGTTATACTATTGACTAGAATTAGAGGTCGCATCGTATTTCTAAATTCCCACATGTATTGTCCAAGAGTCATTAAGAAAAACTTAAAGTAATTCTCTTCATCCATCTCAATAAAAAATTTTGAGACACGATTAGTTGTCCTCATGTTATGGTAATATTTTGCCAATTTAGCATTGCTCTCCTTGGCTAAGCTCATTAAATCCTCTAACGTGCATTCTTTGGCCTTTCAAACCTTGGTAGCTCATAACCACCCCGTAATCTTGACGGACATCGTTAATGATATCCTAAGGTCTGTAGATAGTTTGTGGATCCTGATACTTGTGGATTATCCGTCGACCAAAAAATTATGCTCGGGCTCGCCTGAGATTATTTCGACGAATTCTCACTTCGTAAGTATGTTTTCGTGTATACTTGCGAACTGCAAATAACCTATTCGTGTCCATCTTTTTCATTCGTACATGCCAACGGCAACGTCATCGATGCAGACAATCGTCAACAATAACTTGTTTAATTTCTTCACTTTGAACTCAAAGTTGTATTTCAATGTAATTTAGTGCACAGCTTCCTGCAAATCTTTCTTGTTTTCAAGCAGTCGCTCAACATACATATCCTCATCATCGGGAACCACATGTAAAGAATTAGATACTGTCCACTCGATCCTTATGAGCTTCTCCACTGTGTCCCAAAAATCATGACATTGTGATCCCCTTCATCTAAATCTTCGTGTCACCTTCAGTGATATTTTTCATCGCTGAAGTCATGCAAGAGGATAGTATGCATTTTGTTCAATTCAAATAGATAATTCACTTCAGCATCCGCAACAACCTTCATAAGTGGAATCAGAATGGATGAATATTCGTTGAATTGAAATCTCAGTTCCATATCGTACTGAGAGGGATTGAGTTTTAATTTGTTTTGTAAATCATGATACATTTCCACATATGATGTACTCGATGTTATAGAAATTGGAATACCACCACGTATCACTCGTTCATTTTCATACCCATCGATTTTTTTTATCCAATTTGAAATCACCAAAGTAACAAACGGAGATTACAATCTTATCTGCATAATGAAACATAATTTTTAATTATTAAAAAAATAGTTGAAAATCGGCCCAACCACTGGACAAAAGAATTTAAAAAAACTGATGTTAACAGTCGTAATAGCTGGCCGTAACAACATTTTGGCTTTTAACAGCCAGTTGCCTAAAGCTATTAATAGACGATTGTTAAGATTGACCGAAATCATTGTCATGAAAATACATATGATTTTTTTTTATTTATGCTTAAAAAATTATAAATATATTAAGAAAATTTATCTATATATTAGTTTATATCAAAATAAGATTTATCGATTAAAAACGTACACTAATTTAACGAAAATGAAATTAAGCATACATAAATATGCTTATCGACTCAAAGTGATAGATGTAAAAAATTTCTTGTTCAGAGTTTGATCAATTTATGAAATTTTGAGGTTGAAGCAGATGAAAAATGAGAGTTTTTATATGTAATATTACACGCCAACTCAAAATTTTTCTTTATTTTTTAATCACACTTTCCATCAAAATAATATTTCAAAATACATTATTTACCAAATCATGGAACTCAAACAAGGGTAAAAAAAGGTATTGAATTTAAGTCTCACTCTTACAATTTTTGAATCAAGTATTTGAAAAAGAATGTGATTGTATGTGAAAGAGCATGTTAATTGAAGATGTTCACGAGATTAACTCATGACTTTAAACAGTTTACAATGTGAATTTGCATTTAACTTAAAGACTTTTTCAGAATGTGTGTTTAGAAAAGTAAGGAAACATTTTAAGTCTACGTGCAAAATTATTTTATTAAGAAAATATATTATAAATTAGTTTGGAGAAAAACAAGTTCTGAGAGATGGGGCTCAAAGAGGAGCGTATACATCATTCATACTCACACAAGAGAAAAGCTTCCCTTACATTAACT